>JBBPNO010000096.1:0-61289 GCA_038090915.1 Boletus eberwhitei
GGGTTCGGGGTTCATTCCAAAGTGGTTTAGTGTTTTCCCGATCGGTTTTGGGAACGCAATCGTGTTTGTGACGGTGATGAGTATGGAATTCTTTCAAAGCCGCTCCCAGTGGTTGTTGACTCATGTCGACAAGTTGAGTTTCTTGACCTTGGGAGTCGCGCTACAGGTACTTACCGGGTGTGTTAGCGGCCACGCGTTTGTCGCGGAGGAAACCTGAACGTGTGCGTGTTCGCAGAGTCATCGATGGCCTTTGGGACGGCGGTTGCACAGCTCTTTAGGGGACTCGGTGAGCTCCGCTTGGCGTGAATTGCTCGGAAAATGGACATTCACCTTTCATGTGCACCATTCTCACACATAGGACAAGTATCCAGCGTTGCCACCGCTTCTGCCGTCTTCCAGTCCCAGCTCGGCGTCGAACTACGTCGGCGTATACACGCCCCCGGCGCAGACAAGGTCAGATTTCGCTTTCGTTTTCCCGTGTATGTGACATGTGGGACCTTTTTACTCATGCTGTCGTTCAATCCCACTGATCCCGACGCTCATGATCACAAATGATGGCAAAAACTAAATCACACAAAGGTCATTTCAGAGATTCGGCGTTCGCTCACTCTGGTGGGATCGCTTCCCCCAGACCTCCAACGCGCCGCGCGGGACGCGTACTCGGCGAGCTTGCGCACCGTACTTATCGTTACGACGTGCACCATGCTCATCGCCTACATCGTTCGCTTGCCGGTGAGTCCGGTGTAGCGATGTCGTCACTCCCCGAAGGGCCAGCGTGCTGACTGGATGAGTGTTCATAATGGACAGCTTCCGGAGGCGGTGATCGAGGAGCGAAAGGGGTATACGGAGCGGACCGACGTGGAATCGGAACCGCATTCGGACGCTCAGTGTAGGGTGAGAGTCAGGGTCTAGGTGTAGAGCGTCTCGCCATTAATGATGTGTGCGCTTTCCCGGGTTGGTGCAGCGGGAAGAACGTATCGACGGCCGGCCAAAAGTGTTTTCGTGCAAGTAGTTCCGATGTGTGGTCTTGGCACTATTGGACTCATGAACTGATATCGGTCGCGGAAACATCTTCATGCTTGAACCGTCCTTTTGTGACCAATTTCATCACTCCGAACAGTGTCAATGGTAGTATGCTCTCCACATCGGTCAATCTCAAGAGACGGGTCTATAGCGTTACAAATAACCGAAGCTCACAGCTCAAAAATACAATCGTACAATCGTCGTTGCGTGGACCACTTGTCAGAAAGCACCTTTCGAAATCCAGTACCCCACCCACGCGTCCGCCTCCACCTCGCCAATCGCTCGCATGTTCGCCATCGTCGGACTGACTTGCTGCACATTGATGGTACTAAAGTTCGTCATCCCCGCTGCCTCCGTGGTACCAGCCCCCACGCTCCGGATAGCCTGGTCTCCCTGCGCCAACACGCGGAAGAACTCGAGAAGTTTGATGGCCGGCTGTGTCGGGCAAGGTTTGGTGCGTTAGCGATAATCAATACAGTTATCGGGCAGCATATGGATCTACTCACGATCTTCACCAGATCGTCTTCCGAAGCATTCTCCGCCTTCTTCTCCAACAGCGCGAACCAGTCCCCGAATGGAACGACCGGAAGGACATCGCCACCGAGCGCCTTTCGCTTGATGATCGAGCGTCGCACGAAAGCAATAATCTCTCCCCAAGGGGCACTGCGAGGGTTGACAACGTTGAGCGCTGGAGGCGGCGCCTCTTTGGCAAACGCCGTCTCCAAAATGGAAGAAGCTACTTCTTCCGCGCGCAGCCACGACACGGCCTAGATCGTCATGAGTACTTACTATCGTCAACGTGTAGGATCTATCATGTCACTTACACCGTCGGCCTCCGGGAGCACACCGAGGGCGATGCTGGATTTGACGATGATCGGGAACCAATCTGTCGTGGCCCAAGATCCACCTAGTCCACCAGCAATTTGGCCAATGCGAAGGGAGATCGCATGCAAGCCACTCTTCACAATGATCTATCAAACTGCATCAGCACCGATTTTCTAATTAGTTCTCGCAGCATGGCTCACCCGTTCAGTGGCGTATTTGCCCTCTCCATAACCTGCTCCGATGGCAACCGAAGAGTCAAGCTGGACTTCCTCTGGGAAAGATCCTTTCGAGTTATTCCAAGACTGCGCGGATCCGATCGAAGAAGTGAACAGGAAGCGGAGGTTCTGATTCTGGGGTGAACCTAGACCGAGGTCGACCAGATTCCGCGACGCCCGAATGTTTTCCTCAAAGGAGGATATAGACAAGTTGAAGTCGAGGCGCCACGCGTTGTGTATGATCAACGTGACTGAATTCTGGATCTGCGAGTGATATGTCAATGAAATGTATCATTGGCAGAGTCAAAGCTCAACCCTACATCTTCATACTGAGCTGGAGTCAAGCCACACTTGTCCAGAGACGCGTCGGCTTCGACGTAGACAAGCTTATCTGAGTTCAGCAGGTCTACCGGAAGTCCCCTGTCTCTGAAAGCCGACTTTTGTCGTTCCTCGATAGATTTTGTAGAAGAGGGACGATTGAAAGCAAAGACGCGCTGAACCGCTGGGTTTTTGAGAAGCTCCGAGAGTAAGAAAGACCCGAGACCGCCCGTAGTTCCGGTGAGCAGTACAACGGCAGGCCCGACCATTTGGCTGCTGGGCAACACACCATCAACAGGCCCGTCTAAGCCTATGGAGTATTTCTCGATCATAGCATTGATGGCTTGCTTATGTTGCCCTATGAAATCTACCGCCTGTCCAGCACCGTTGCCGCTGACGAGAGCAACAATACGCGAACTGAGTAGTTGGATAGTCGGGTTTTCAAAGATGACGTTTGGAGGGACGTGGGCGGCAGCCTTTTTTATCTCTGGGTCTGATGATTTTCGCAGAGCACCCAGTAACCGGTTTCGAAGATATGTGACACTCAAACTGCGGGGAAAAAGCACAGTGTGAGTGTCTTCGACTTCGTTATCTTGGGGAGACCGCGCACCTATCAAAGCCTTGGGCAAACAGATCAGCATGGGGGTCAACATCATCGTTGGGGCTGATGGTACGAGCGTGTTCTAGCAGCCATTCTTCAATCACATCGCTAGTCCACGCTGACGGGCCAGCCAAGCCATCTGGAGCCGCCGAACTTGCTTCGACGGTATCATACCTTCGAAAAGTCCAAATTCCATGTCCACGCACACGTGATGCAATGACTCACAATGTGTTGATCTCTGCTTCGTAAGCATTGAGAGTCGCTTTGCGTACAACGGTACCCTTGGGAGCACGTAACATAGGCTTATCACTGCCCGTAATTAGAATCATCTCCTTGAAAATACGACTGAATGCTGGCGACGGCTTGTTGGCCTCTTCGATCACAGGCCTTTGTCCACTTTAGTCAACGAGCTTGCCAAGTCATAGGTGAAGCACATACCAGATTTGATTTCTAAACTCGGCCACGGCTTTCTCGCTGTTGACATCGATAGCGTGCTCCGGGCGAGGCTCGATGAGAACACCGACTTGGTTTCGCTCCCGTCCGAACATGACAATACCTTGCACTAGTGGGGAAGACCCAATGATGCCCTCCATTGGAGCAGGAACCGTCTTCTCTCCAGACGCAAGCATGATGACATCGTCGGCCCTGCCAACACTGACGTCGAGGAACAGGGGCATGAATACTAGTTTCAGTGTAAGACCAGCTGGGCAACTTACATTTTCCATATGTCCTTAGTCGGATGCTTCACAAAGACATCTGAAGTGGCATATCCCTTCACATCAGGTAGATTCTCGACCGCCATGTGGTGATTTTCGGTCGTCTGATAGAGCTTGTTAGCATTTCCAGATAACGTTGCGGCGTGAAATATCTCATACTAAGATTTGCAACTCATATGTATCGTCTCCTTGTGGACCCCACCTGATTTTCAGGTCGTCTGGGAAACGCAACCACATCCAATCACCGTCAGCGATATCTTGCTTACTAGCCGTTGCCACGGGGACTCCGAATTCTGTTCCACCATAACCGCTCGAGATTTGTACCCCAGCAGCCCACAACTTCTCGCCGACCTTGACAGGTAGAGGGCCACCACCAAAACTCTGGAGAAACTGAGCCAGAGAAAGGAAATGTTGCATTAGAATGCACGTACCACAAGTTCTAATTTCTTCAGGACCTCGATAGCCTCCTCTGACGTGGCCATCTGTTCGAGAAATGTTGGAACCGTCATAAGGGCGTTACATTCCACTTTCTTGAGGCACTCAATCATGTTGTCGCTCGTAGGTATCACTGGTTTGGCGAGTGGATCGTTCTCCGTACGCGGGGGATAGACCACAGTGGAAACAAGGCAGGTGATTGGTGTGTAAAGCTCGGTAACGAGACCATAGGAATGGAATGGGGGCAGCGCCATGGAGCCCATCCGACGTGGAGGAGGAAACTTAGCATATAGACGAAGATTGGCTACAGATAGTCAGCATGGGTATTGTCAAGCGGTACATGGCAACATACACTGCGCCAACCATTGGATCTGAATTCTGTAGCTGTGAGCAATGGGTTTAGGGAATCCAGTACTACCCGAGGAATGAATGTAGATGGCCGGTGAATCCAAGTCTGGACGTTTCAGTGGGGGAGGGTAGAGAGTAAAAGAATCAGCCGCGACCTCTTGCCCAAGCTTTGGAAAAGCATAACGCAATGTAGGGAGTTCATGCACTGTCAGCTCGGCTCCTTCGTTTTCGCGGCGAATGCTATCGATAAGCCCTTTATGAGCGTGATGAAGCGTTACGATACGCGTGCATTTAGTCTTCATCATCATATTAACAACAGCCGCAGCAGAATTCCTAGAAGAGACCAGAAATGGCTATACTGGAATGTGAGAACAGGACCAAAAAAAGATAGATACGAACGCACAACCCATCCAGCGACTGATAAGCCCGTGACAACGGCATGATGCAATAGGGTATCCGTGTTAGCAATGACCATTACAACTTCCCCGTCTAGACCATGGCGGGAGGGGCGAAGAGCATGTGCAATCCTGTGAGCGGCTCGACCGAATTCGAGAAAGGAGATTTCAGTCAGTGTGTCGGGAACGCTCTCGCTCGCGTAAACGAAGGCTGGAAAGGAGGGGTTTCTTTCCATATGGAAGTTGATCAGGTCAGAAAACAGGAGCGAGTAATCGAGAGGAGGGAACTTGAGAGCGGTAGAGTCCATGCTTGGTGAAAGACGCAGCGAGTAACTTTGGATGATGGATGGATGGTATGCTCAAAACAAGGGCCTTTATAAGGAGCGGGCTAGCAGTGAGCGGAGAAAGTGAGCTACTACAAGGGGAAGTCGTCCGGGAGAACCCACCGGGAAGTCATTCATGCAACATCACATGCGACTCGAAGAGCCACACGCACAATTAGTGGGTGGACAGCGCGAGAAAGTCGACTCCGGTATCTGTCCTCGTCCGGAGGTTACTAACGTTAGTAAGTCAGTGGCTCGGAAACAATAAGAGGAGTTTAAGAGACTTGATACGACCTTGACGAAGATCGGTCATGAGAGCCTTATTACTCATGATCGATTGATCACTAGATAAGGTTACCAGCGGTCTACGAGCGGCGCAAGAGCAATTAAAACCTAATTGTAGTACTACCTGCCGGACATTGGCGGGGTGTGTGGAGGAGTAGTACTGAGCGTTTCAGGAATTTGGATTTACCCGATGCCCCGGGGATTGCCGCGGGTCCTCGGGTCAGCTGGCAGCACAATTCAATAAAATGAAGGATTAGTGCAGACCTCTCAAGTCCAGAATAAAATATTCCAACAGTAAGAACAGCAGCGTGCAGTGATGTGCAGTACTTCTGCTCAAGTTGTACGTAATACTTACCGGCTCGAACATGCAACCCGGGCCGGCGGTACTTGTGTTGTCCGGACTTCTCTCGTATGGCTCGTAATCCGTTTCGACACAATATCACGTTCATGGCATCATCATGTTATATGTCAATGTGAAAACACACGCTTACTATCCTATCCACAGTTGCACAGGTTACAGATCAATCTAGATGTTCACGTATTTTCAAACGGGAAAGCTTCAAGTGTTACCCCTTCCCAAATGTCAATGTCAATATATTTTTCAAGTATGGTCTTAACTGAAGACATTTCACGTCCACCCATACCCCCATCCTTTTGTCTAATTTTGTATCATGAGTATAGTTTACGAATAGATTCATCGACTTCTCCATCCTGACCTCTTCCCGGGATCAGCAATCAATCTTTCAGGAACCAAAATGTATTTCTAGTAAGACATACAGCTACTTCCATCCCATTCGCTTATCGCATTCCCAGGCCCACATCCATCCCGTACGAATCTATGTACAATATATGTATGGTATCGCAGGAAAGGAGGGAAACCACCAACAATTTGATCAACAAGAGTGAGCGATTGGCGGGTTACACAGAGAAGAGGTTCGGAGGGAGGTCATAACCATGCAGCGGATTAACGCGGGGGAACACCAAGAGTAAGACTTATAACACCAAAGCACGAGTACAAAGTGAAAGCAAGAGATATTTGCCTTACATGGAAGGACGATTGGTGCATCCTCACAACGTGCCCCGTTTCCAGTCCACCAAGCGCTTCAGCTGTTCGAGTGTCAGGAAAATGAGAATCGTCGTCGGCTGGAGACGCGTCCATGCTGGAAGCCAGCCTTTGAACATAAACATCGGTCCCTCGTTCGCGAGCGATGCTCGGATTACACCGAATGTCGACTACATAGAAGTGGAGGAGAGCATTTAGACAGTGCATCGGTGAATAGAGATAAAAAAAAACGTACGCTAGATCCAGGTCCGCTCGCGTTCATGATGCGGCTCTTGATGACGTCAGCGGGTGAGCAGACGGTTGTAGCTACCGTGCCCTGTCGCATCAACACCATCAACATCTCCCAAGTTAGCAAGAAACTAATTCAAAGAACATACAGCGGCAAAACTGGCAGTAAAGTGACAGAAGATGTTGTCCTCAAAGTAGGGTGTCTTCAAAAGCTCTGACTTGAAAAAATCGTATCTTGGTAGTAGGTGAGAACCGGAACACGTTTAAAGGCAGGACAGTGCTCACGAGGCGAGTTGACTCGAGTTCATCAGTACACTTCGGAAGACGTTCGGGCCAACACCACGGACGAGCGATGAAGGACCTTCTTCGCGAACCATCTATACGCACCGGGATTGCGTATCGGTCCGATCATACACGAGCAGCCACCATTGCATCAACCAACAGAGAGAACGAGAATAATGTTAGCATCACATCAAGTCTTTACAAGTAGAAGGAAATGAATGAGAATGAGAAGCAAAGAAGAAATAAGAAATTTCATATGTAAATTGCAAGGGGATGACCCAGTCATCGCATCGGCAATAGGTTCGGAGGCCCACGGCGCTAATCCAAGTCGTCCGTCTCCGACTGATAACAGTATCTTGATGTGAAAGGTATCCAGCTTCGTCGACTCTCGGCATGCCGTTCTTACACTCGTCTTCGCATCGTCATCCGATCTTGTTAGCTTGGCGAAGACCGCGCCTTTTTCAGGCCACTTTGTGGGTGTTGAACGCTCCCAACCTCAGAAGCAGCGACCTCCAGCACCCGCAAGTGATACGACCGATCCAGTCCAGAGAGTGACAAAGGTGCGTCACAAAGGTCACTACACCACGACGCGAGAAAGAGAATTGGAGACTGAGGTGATAGAACGGAGTCCTTCCCACGATTGTGTGGCACGATACGGAGGTAACGCATCTTGAACGGAGCGATGATGCGTTACCCACGTGGAGATGTCCTGCAGAATATAAAAAGAATGTTTCTTTTCCCGGATTCTGCTGCACTTTGCCTTCCGCCATCTGTGATACTCTCGCCATGGCTCCTACGTTCTCTCTTGCGCGTTAGCATTGATATCATCGTTGCCTCCCACGGAATCAATTGCTATAATCGATGTTTCCAAGTCGGGCCCAGAAGAACGCTCCGCGCGAGCAAACGCAAAAGGGCTATGCAGGTCGACGATCCTAGTCAACACGGAGGCGGAACAGCGGACTGCCTAGCCAGGAATGAACCTGTCCAAGGAGGTTCGTGACGCCTCTTTCGGAACAACACGGACATGGACGTTGCAAATTCACGGAATGGGATACGACCGTCCAGTTCCCACACATGCGAACGCAAAACGCGAGGAAGGAACGGAAAGTGACAAGCATACAAGACAAAAAATTGAATGAAACAAAGCAAGAAAAGGACTTACACGGAAGAGCGCATCGAAGCAATGCTTATAGTTGAAACGTTTCTCTGGAGGCTTGGCAAAGTCGCCTTGTAGGCGAACCTAGACGGACGGCAAAGGGATGAAGCGAGTAGGCACGAGGACACGGATGAGAATACGGTCACGTGATGCGGAAGGATGGAAAAGAATGCGGAAGGGCATGGGATGGGATATAGGGCAGCTAGGCAAACACACACCATAACGATCTCTGTGGGAGGGTTGAGATGAGGGAGAGGAACGCGCAAAAGAGGGTACGAGGACACATACCACCAGGGTTACCGACCACACCAGCAATGCTGCCAGCTACAAGGCCAGGTCAGGGAGATGCGGAAGAGGCAACTTGTAGGGCATAACGTACCCATGACACCAGCAGCAGCCAAGACCAAAGGGGGCGACTGTGGGTTTGCGCCAAGGATCTTCTTGCTCTCGTCGTATGCCCAGAAGCGACAGAGACTGTAGCTCATCTGTCGCATCCAAGTACCTGAAATGCCATCATATAGCCCTCGGAAACCAGCTGTTCTGACGGTCTTCTTTATGGACTCGATCATACGTTTATCGCCTGAGGCTTGTAAACGGACTTTGGTGAGATCGAGGGGGTGGGTAATAGATGCAGCGATGGTGGCTGCGAGACCGCCAAGATAGAATGGATATGGCTGTTTCTTCTTGGCTGGAGAAGGTGCGGGGGTAGGAGTGGCATTGGCGGTGGGTTCTGCGGGGGCAGCCATTGTGAACGAGGGTCGGTTGTTAGCCCGAATTAGAGCGCTTTAAAGAGGTGCGAGCTTCTTACGTAATACAACACTCTGCGCCTCCGAGCGGGATCCGTAAGTTGTTCTGTCCATGCGGAGGCGTGCACTCTCTGGGAGAGACAAGACACGTTTGGTGGATGGGCTGAGGAATACACTGAACACACACGGCCGCCCGAGGCTCAGCCCTCCCACCGAAACCCATAAGGCCGCCCGCAATTCATTCCGCTCCACTCACGCGTACTCGGCCGAGGTTCCGATCAACTCAGCCACAGAACACAAATCTTGCTGTAGAATGTAAACACAAGCTTCAAGCCACCCATGGAACCACGTTCACCGCTACTTGCCAAGGCTTAGTGACACCATTCTCCGTTAGACGGATCCCTGCTGTTCGCTGACTTGGTAAACTTCACATCGCAGAGAACGGTTCCCATCCTATATATGTACGTCTAGGCCAATGACACGCCTTCCGGCGGAACAACTGACATCACGTTCCTTTGAGTTAGGTCGCGCTGCGAGTCATCGGGTCTCTCTTGCTCTGCGTCCTATACGACATGGCGAAGATGGGCAGGTTGTCATCCTTGTCGCGACTATTGACACGCTTCTTTACTACGCACTAACAGCCAGAATGTTCGTCTCAGGTCTACTTAGTGGCAAGTGACCGTCTGAATCCTGTTTGGCCTCCGCTTACAACTCGTCTTGGCTCCGGAACTGGATGACATTCATCATCTACAATGCCTCGGGGCTTGACTTCAATTTGTCTCTCATCATTTGAACCTCATGTCCGTGCAACTCGGAATTTGGCTGGCATGGCACTTGCCTCGGCCCATCGGGAGAGCCTTGGCTTTGTGTTTACGTCTTCCATCGGTTCAGCGCACTCTTGGGATCGTTGACAAGGCTTGTATCCAGAAGAGGTTCTACTTGATCCTTCCTTTGCCGGCTGGGTATAGCGAGAGTAAACATGTCTCGGGACAGGTGAGTATTGTCAACCGGTCGGTATGTTCTCCGTAAATATTGTCGGGCGTATTGAATAAATCATTGTCAAGGGTAGCCTTGTTGCGACGTCTCTGCGAGTTGACCAGATAGCCGGAGGATAAAACGGTTCGTGGGCTACGACTGATTGTTTCGCCATCCTTGTCAAGCCCAGTATTGCCCTGGGAGCGCTACAAGACGCCGGTGGTGCAAGTCCAACTTGCGACACCCCCCGGTTTCCATTTGCCCATGACATACTTTCTAGCTCGTCTCGTGGATGCGAGTTGAATAAGCAGCCTTTGCCACTCCCGAGATCGCATTCGCAAAGACGGCGCCTCCGCCGGCGCCAACACTCTTGATCCCCATGGTGTTTCTTGGGCGGATAGCCTAACCTCCGCGCGCGAAGCAACCATCGAGCAAAAGAACGTCAAGCTTGACGACATTCCAATGATTCCTTTCGGAGAATGGTTTAGTTTCCTTGAGAAGCAGGCGAAAGGCACGTGGTCCAAGGACATTGCAAGAGTGGTATGACAATGGCACAGATGCAGGGCGTAGGGGAGAAGGAAGCTTGGTCGTGGGTACGACATTGGTGTACGAAAGGCTCTCATTGACTCGCGCAGCCAATAGAGAGGTCTGAACTGTGTTGTGTCCTTGTTTGGATGGGCCGGACCAGGATGGCGTGAACTTCCTACGAATCACTTTGGACAGGGAAAATACCTATTGCATTGATAGAACCTGCTCCAATGGCAACCGAAGAGTCAAGTTGGACTTCCTCTGGGAAGGCCTTTTCGAGTTATCCCAAGACTGCGCGGATCCGATCGGAGAAGTGAACAAGAAGCGGATGTTGTTCTGACTCTCAGGCTGGCGTGAACCTACCGTATTGGCAGACTAGCCAGCACCGCTAGTTTTCGGTCGGCGCACATTTCCAAAAAAAATGGAACGTGTTCAGAAGCTGTGTTACGGTACACTATTGTACAGTCAAGTGCTTCGATTGCTCAACGCTTGGACATTTCTTAGTAATCATCTCGGAGTGTTGGCATACACTTGAAGCTATGACCCCCAGAATACGAATACCCCTCTTCTCGACTTCAACTCTTGGAGATAAGATTGATTACAGTTTCGACTACTGAATAGTGCAGCGTGAAGCTTCGGAGTCCCTAGTAGTTCTCTCTCTTTCTGCGTCGTTCTCCTTGGCACGAGCAACTGCCGCAGCACGAGCGTCTTCCCGTAGTCTCTCAGCGATCAGCTTCTCTCGTCTCGCGGCTGTAGCAAGTTGTTGCTGTCGTCGTCGGCTCTCTGCTTCTCGTTCTTCCGTCCAATAGTGTTCTACACTTCTGAGGGTCTCCTGATGGCTCTCCCTTTCTGCGTCGTACTCTTTTGCACGAGCAACTGTTGCGGCACGGGCGTCTTCCCGTAGTCTCTCAGCGATCAGCTTCTCTCGTCTCGTGGCCACACCAAGCCGTTGCTCTTGTCGTCGGCTCTCTGCTTCTCGCTCGTCCGCCAAAGATTGTTCTGCCCTTCTAAGCATCTCCTGACGGAGCCGCTTTCTCTCTTCCTCTCGCTTATTCGCTTCTTCCTGCCTCTTGCGCTGTTCTTCCTCTTGCCTCCTCAACTCTTCCCGCAAACGCGCCTCACGTTCTTCCTCGAGCCTGCGTTGTTCCTCGGCAGCCTTCTCTGCGTTCAACTTAGCTTCCAGCTCAGCTAGGAGCCGACGATGCTCGGCCACAGCTTGCTCGCGCCTTTTCTGCGCCTCGCGCTCCTGCCGAGCGATCCCCTCGAGACGTTCAGCCTCTTTGACACAGGCCGAGCAAACACGAGGCTGGCCATGGCGGCACTCCCATGTGACCCTGTGATGACCTGCTGGACACTTGGCGCTCATGTTTTGTTTACACTGCGACGTGGCGTGTGGGTCGAGCAATGCAGATGACCGACGAGGGTGGCACTTCATCGGGCACGTGTGTCCACAGTCGAGCGTGAATCCACTTGCAAAGGCGATGTCAGGTCGCTTGAGGGTTCGAAGTATGGGTGAGGACGTGAAGAACTCACCATGGTTCCGTGCATCCACCGTCCGGACAGTGACCATCGAAATCGCTTGCACACTTCAGCAGCACGGTATGTTCGGGGTGTCTCTCGCACTTGACGGGGAACCCCTGGTAAATGTACTCGCCGTTCTCGAAGAGAGTGAAGAACCGCTTCCAGAGTGCCCCTCCTTTCCTGGAATGCAGAAACGTTTGGGAGTTGCCAATCAAAATGAGGCCATCTCGGGCGCGTGAGAGGAGGACGTTAAGACGCTCGGGGGAGTCCATGAAGCCGATCACGTTGGATTTATTCGATCTCGTGAGACTCGCAACTACAATATTGCTTTCCTCTCCCTGATAGTTGTCTATGGCAGGTTGTTAGACCACGTTGTATTCGCAAGTATGTCCCTCACCGATCGTAGCCAAATGGATTCGGCCTTTCTTGGCCTTGAGCTCCGGTGGTGCAGAGGGGGACAGACCTGCACGCGCAAGATCCGAGGAATCCAGATCGTTGAGGATCAAGTCATTATCGTGCTTCAAAGCGTCACGTAAGTGATGCAGTTGGCCAAGGTACGGGGTGAGAACGACGATGTCCTCGCTTTTGTACCCCTGTTGGGCAAGGTAGCGTATGATCTTGAGCACCATCTGTACCTCGTATGTGTTTTGCTTCGATGCTTTGGCACCACCGTCTGCACGGTCCCAAATGGCCGAGTCGTCATCTTCGGGATGGGTATGATCCACGAAGATGATGTTCGATTGTACTCCGCGGATATCGGATCGATGATAAGTCGAGGGAGCATCAACAAGCTCTGGGTAAGTGAGTTCGCGGACAAAGGCAGAAATTTCGGGGCGCATCCGATGTTGCGTTGAAAGGGTTTCGTGGGGGTAGCCCTTGAGGATAAGACGCTCGAAAAGCGACCGGTTCAGGTCAAATCCCTCGCCTCTTTCAACAGTTAATTGATAGTTGTTGACTTTGGGGCGCAATTGTCTACGACGGATTGTTAGTAACAAATGGTCGAGATAACGTCGCAGACATACTTGTGGTCACCGATCAGAATCATCTGATCGACCGTGCTGGACAACGCAGTCAAGGTGTGACTTTCGAGGATCTCGCCAGCTTCTTCCACAAGGAGAACCTCAGGACCAACCTGTTCAAGCGCTTCGGCGTAGATAGCAGCCCCCGTGGTCGTACAAGCGATGATCCTCTTCTGCCGCAAAATTGACACAGTTGATTTGGAAAACTCCCGCTTGATAGCGTCTTGACGTGTATTGTACGACGTGCTAGCAGAGCATATCGACTCCAGTACCTCAGTGACGAGTTCATGTCGCCACTTGTCCAGCAGTTGCTGGCGGGCAGACCGGGCCATGTCCCAAATCCGAGCTGCCGCTTGGACATGAGGCTCGCCACTCAACACTCCGGCATTCAGACCCCGCTTCCACTGCGAGAAGAGATACCCCCGATCAATGACTTGTCCGTTCCGTCCAACGCGTGTCATTCCGTCTTCCGTCTCCAACGGCACGTAGAATGCTTCGAAGAAATCGTGGTGCTTAACCTCTAGATGCATGATCATGTTCTTGTCGTCCATGTCTAGTAGCGTGCTGAAGTGAGTTTGGAGCTGGTTTTCGTGATAGGATGCGTTGCGTTTGAGCTCGTTGATCTTATCCCAATCATATTTAAACCGCCCGCGTGGTTGCCTGTGAAGAGCAAGATGATCCGTTGACTGGTTTGAACGGCCGCCGAGGCGCACAATGGATTCAGCAGGTATATCGTACTCGAGAAGATCAACGAGGAACTGATCCAGCGCATGGTTGGTATAGCAAACGACGAGAATGGTTTGGGCAGTTTCATCGTGTATTGCTTTTGCGAGAATGACGCCTATAAATGACTTTCCAGTCCCTGCAGAAACGGTGAGATAATCTCAGGAATTAATATAACAGTGCTCACCAGGTGGCCCTTGGATCAACGATACACGTTGCTGAAGTCCTGTGACCAGAGATTTCGCCTGGGACTTGTCGAGACAGATGCGTTTAGGGAGGTCCAATAAACTGTCTAGCTCAACGGAAGGGTTTGAGATGAGTGCATTGGTAAGGTGCGACAAGGCTACTTTGCGTGAGGACTCAAGCGGCGACTCTGGGTTCCAAAGTAGAATCTCTTTCGAGAGAGAAACGTTACACGTCTTCAGGGCGGAGAGCACTGGCTCGAAGGAAAAGGTCGCGGTGCCGATTTGGATGAGTTGTACATTCTGGGCCACGCGAAGAGAGGTGATGGTCTTCCTTATGTTGACATCACCGTCTAGCTGCAGGACTATCACAGGAGGGTTGCGGGCCAGGAGTTCCTCCACACGGTTCACTGTCCCAAAGCTGATGACATCTTGACCAGAAGCGAGGCAAACGAGAGACTGATGTTTCAAAATCTTCGAACCACGAGGATCCCGTGTAAGGAATTTTACCCGAGCGTCCTCATCCTTCTTGCCCTTGAGCTGCCAGAAGTCGTTGGCACATTCCAACTTAATGCCCCAGCGAGTCTTCCGGTCATTAGCGCCGGTATAGATACCGACCATAGAGATGCTGTTGACACGCAGACCGCGAAACTTCCCTTCCTTTTCCAAAGCAGCTTGTACCTCCTGACGGATATCAAAGATCATGTCCTCGCGGAACATACGAAAGGTAATGTCCAAGTAATCCTTGACCGGAGCTTCTGAGGAGTCGAGCTCATCATGTAATGCTGTGCGGAGGAAAGGAGGCTTTCGACACAAGATCTCGTCGGCGGTGGGGAGAATGGCGATGTCGCGGTAGTCGGCGAAGTCATTATCGTGGCGTCCACCGGGACCGTTGAGAACATCGTACACTGTCAGAGAACTAATGGTAGAGAGAATGTGTTTGATGAGATGACCCATCTCTCTGATTTCATGTTTGGATGACGAGATGAGGCCATTTTGAATGGATGGCTGAGCTGCAATGTCTCGATAGGAATTGGTGTCCTGGTGTTGTAAAGTCAGGAGTCGAGAAAGCACTCTAGCAAAGACCAATTGAGCGTCTTCGCTCAATGCGCCCTGCTGGAATGTGCAAACGAAGACGCCCCAAAAGGTAGGTGGTTCTACCACATGGAACAATAAATTGTCCAGGGCGTCGCCACCTGCATCGGAAGCTCTAAGGAGATACTCCAGGACGGTGGAACCCAATCCGTTCATGAATTGGACGGACAAGTCGAACTGCATTGCCGACTGGACTGAAGACAGACCGTGAGCATTCTCAGTGATTGCATTCAAGCATACCACTGGGTCATCCTGAGCGCAAAGCCCCTCTAGGAAAAGCGTGGCACCACGAGAGTCAAGTTTCACTGACCCAGACAGAATATCGAGGAATCGTTTTTTCAGCCGGGAAGCACGGCTAGAAGTCGAAAGAGTAGGATTCATGCGATGCTTGGTCGAGCGAGTAGAGGTTCAAAACGTGCAACTTGGGACTCGTACAGGATGTTTAAATGCCGGTAGCCCATCACATGAGGAGATCAGCGCGGTACTAAATTAGAAAGAAAGAATGCCCCATTGGAAACGTTGAGTGGGTGAGCGTGGGTGCTTTGTCACACAGCATTTAGAAGAGCGACTTACCACCGAGGGTAACAATCGACTATATAGCATCGTGCGTGTGGTTTTCACGGTGGATTCCGCCGCCCCATGAACTGATCGCCTCGAAATGCGTACCTTCAACCGTTTTCATTGAAGCAGCAGGAATTGAACTTCATCAGATCGAAATCATGTGGCTGTGTACATCGCCAAATTTTAGATACCTTGCGAACCCTTCAAGTTGTCCTTTCAACGTTACGAGTCATAGAGCTCGACTCGTGTCCTTTTGTTGGGGACCTTGACGTGTGCCACTACTTTAAGAGTAAGGCAAGCGATAAAGAAAAGTCTTGGAGTTTGAATTTGATTCCTGGAAATCGCGTTACTCCTCAGGCCTCAACCACCTTGCCAGGACCTACGGGCCTATCTGGAACCAGTTCCCTGAATCTAGCAAGCCTATGAAGATATCGATAGTGCTAGTCCGCTAGGCCCACCCCCGTCGAGCACGTTCGTTTAATGCCAGTGGCATCCTCCTCTGAGCACCCGTGCACCTCGCTCGCCAGTCTCACTCTACTATGCATTTCCCCCTGTCCAGTATTACTTTCAAAAGCTGGTGGACATGTTATTATCTGGCTCAGATAGGACGGAAACGGATGTTGCGCAATGCGCATGTACTCACATTCAGGCCAATCAGCCTCACCGTCCGCCTAAGCTGCTGTACAGAGTTGGTTATCCGATCCTTGGTTTCACCTCACAAAATCCGCTTTGGTTCCTCTCTGCAGCACAAACAATACCCCCTCCTACATCCTGTCCTTCGTAGGACGAAGCGCTTCGGGGATACTGGTCCTGCATTGTCATATCCTGTCCCTCTTTCGCCCACGGAGCTCAGCAGGCTTCGAAAGACAGAGTGTGTCATGCTATGGTGTCCTGTTATTTGTCACTGACATCGCCACTTTGTTGGTAGTAGGCCGTTGTAGCCGGCAATCAGTCCATGCCCCCCATGAGCGAGAACTTAAGATTCGTGGCGTTTCCCGCGTATAACAGACTGCACTCACAGGTGGAAAGGCAGTTCCAGCCAGCTCGCATCCCAAGCATGTAGTGTCGTGTTACGCCGTGCTGGAATGCTGTCATCATTAACGGACCTCGCGGCTTGTGCCCCAAACCATATACTAATCACACTCTCAAAGAGACGAGGAGCAATACGTATCCCTTGCCAAGCTGCACCCCCAATCATCTTCTTCCCACAAGGCTCACCTGATTGGGGTACACCCACATCACACCTGCTGTCTAAATAGTTGACTTGCCTAGCCAAGGGCAACGAGCCTGCGTTTGCGTCGTGCGGGCCGTAAATATTAGGTATCTGAGTACAGGTATATCACTCCTCTTGGTGCTGTTGATGTGCTTTATTTCTATGACTGACGATCTTCCAGTGGCTAGGCTACGAATTGTGCGACGAACAGGTCTCGATGAGAGAATATACTTCCAAACCTCGCTTGATCAGGAGAGAAATTTTTGCTAAAGTCGTCGCAAGATGTGTCAAGCAGTTCATGGATACTCTGAGCGAGCAAGCGATTCAAGTGGGGTCCGATAGGCGAAGGAGAATCGGTCCCCTCGACATCAGATTATCCTCGTTAGCTTTCACCACGTTTCTCAGCCACAGCTACGTCTTTGCACAACTAACGGGACTAATGTCGGCGCAGGATTGGGGGGCCCTGTGCTATCATAGGTCCTGATAGGGGGCTAAGTAGTGGCAGAGACATGCGTGTCAGGATGCTGGAACCTCGAGAGGATGACATTCCTTACCGTATACCTTCTCCATTCACACAAATTAGTTTGGATCCTATGGTGCTCACAAGAACTTATTTATGCCCCCAGGCCCCTTGTCATTGTGACTCGGTGTTGGCAGGTCACATATTTAGCGGTACAGTAGTAGAGGGTCGTACGGGTACCATGCCAGGTACTCGGGGGTTATATCCGTGCCATTCCCTCATACAATGCCCGCGGGTGTGTCGGAGATGTTTTACTAGTGCATACAAACAATTTTTGGGGTTATTTGGCATTGAAACGGCAACTTGGTTTCAGTGATGGCATAATAGGGTTGTCCTCGTCCCATGTTTATGGGAGTCCTGGTGCACATAAAAGCTGGGGCATCGTACTGAGGTCGGTGTTTATTGGACAAGCTGCCATCTCTCTCCCGCACCTTGAAGACCATATGCCTTTCAAAGCAACTTCTTCTTCGAAAGGTGTCGCGTTAGTCACAGGCTCAGGCAGTGGAATAGGTCGGACCATCTCCCTCCAACTCGCAAGCGACGGCTATGATATTGCGTTAAACAATCTCGCCGTAAACACACATAGCCTTGATGCAATCAGGGAAGAGATCAACATAGGATATCCGGGACTGCGAGTCTGCGTGGTAGTGGCTGACGTGAGTATTGAAGAGGAGGTGAAGAACATGGTCGATGGCGCAGTTGAAGCCTTGGGCCGTCTCGATGTGGTAGGCTAACGCTTCTACCAACTTCACTTCGAGGCTAACGAATCTGTATCAGATGGTCGCAAATGCCGGAATCTTGAGGACTGGTCCAATCTCCCAAAGTTCGTCACCTTGCACAAGGCGGAACTGACCGAGCAAGTCCTGACAGCACTTTCTCACTTTCATAGCAACCGTAGCTGATCTGGATGCCGTCCTGGCAGTAAACGTTCGCGGAACGTTTCTGTGTTATAAATATGCGGCACAGAAGATGGTTGATCAAGGGACCAAAGGTCGTATTATTGGTGCTAGCTCTCTTGCAGGCAAGAAAGGTCAATGTGGCGTCATCTCCCTGTTTGTGTATACTCAGTTTTAAACCTGGCTAACATGGATTCGATATTATAGGACATCCATTTCTGAGTGCATATTGCACATCAAAGTTTGCAATTAGGGGATTAACCCAAACTGCAGGTTTGATAACTTGAGGCTCTTTGATATGGCATTCTGACGGTGTTTAGTCCTCGAGTTTGGGAAGCATGGAATAACTGTGAATGCATACACTCCAGGAGTTATTGAAACTGCCATGCGTCAGTCGCCCACTAGGGTAAATATCTTCGCTTATTAACGAATGCCCAGTTGAGACACTGCAAGAAGACATGGTGAAATACATGGGCGACGAAGGGGGTGTTGTTGATCTGGTATTATCCTAGCACATTATTTTTTTTCAATCCACACTTACCTGCTTGAAACACCTGCTTGAAAACAGATGAAGAAGCTTGCAGCAGTTGGTTACCTAGGTACCACCAAAGATATTGCGAGTCTTGTGTCCTACCTGGTGTCGCCAGAGGCACACTACATCACTGGTATGTATCTTCTTGTACACGACAGATGGTTCGCAGTGCTCATTCCATACAGGCCAGACAGTAATTGAAATTTCACTGATCAGCAGAATACTATCTGAGGCCTAACTCCATTTTGGTAGATATCCATAGATGGTGGAATACACTTTGACTGAACTCATGTAGCCATTGGCAATGGGGTCAGAAAATAATCTTTCTTCATAGGTCTCGAGCACTTAGTATACAGGAATGAAGAAATGCGAAAACCCACAAGTCTTGTCTATTAAAATTGGGTTTCTGATGTAGTTATCATAATACATCAGTTCAAACCTTTCTGGCACCCCTCTGCTCGTCGAGTCCAGTCATACCCACTGGCACGCCCTCATTGTCCAAAGTTGTTAGGCCTGACCACAGACCATTAGCAGATCTATCGCAGATAAGGTCGTCGACTCGTGGATAGAATCACTGACTATACCCTCGTGAACACTTGGGACCGGTTTATTTCTATCTTGAACAACCTCCGTGAGGGCTATTCCAAGCTCTCAGAAGGCTCGGAACTCGGGTAATTGCATCTGAGGGCATTGATCCATGTGTTGGACCATGCGGCATCCCAAGGGTCAGGTAGCTTTTGACGATAAACTTGATGATGACTGTTATCAGAGTCGACACAAGCAAGATGGCCAATCATCGCTTCGGCAAACGACCATCCAAGTTGAGCTTGAGAGTTGAAGAGCTGAGGGGGCATGAACCGTAAGGGCCTGCGTGCAGGAAATCGCAGCAAGAGGGTCGGGATTGGGAAAAGGAGCGATGACTCGGAACCAGACTACTGACAGCATCATTATGAGTGTCGCAGTCAAAGCGAGCATGCTAGGAAATTGGAATGGGATGACAGCAGCAAGGACGCTACGTCATGTCTCAGGAACCTGGATGGCGGGTCAACCAATCCAAGTCGACGATGAGACCAGTGAGATTGCAAACTTGGCATGACATGCACAAGGCCCAAGAGAGCGCGTTACGCACTTAACAGGATGTGCTGCATGAGTGCTTGAGCAGCAAGTGATGATAATGTTGGAGTGGCCGCAGGTGGAAAGTGTTACAATTTCCATCCTTTATCCGAGTATTCTCCTCTTTTCTTACTTTCGCTACGATCGCAATTGGAGACGTCGCCTAACCTCCAGTGTTCATTTCCTGCTACTAGTCTCTCCCAACACTATTCTTCTCATTCTTCTCTAAGTGGACCTTTACCTCCTATGTCGCCTCTCTTATGACGACACGTTGACCTTTATTCCATCACATTCCATAAGATTCCTTTTCATGACATCATCATTGTTCTATACCGTTCCTCCGTATTCTTTCCCTTTCTATTTTTGTCCCTTACACGCTGGTCCGTGCGCATTCCTTCTACCTATAAATAGTAGGTAGTTTCCTCCATGTACGATACTCTTGGTCTACGCAATCACAGCGTACATTAAGTCTCACTCTAGCTTTAGCTCGACGATTGTCATCGTCGATAAGTCACCTCTAGTCCTTAATCTTCTTGCGAACCATAACACTTCAGACGTCGGTCTCTTAGTGAGTATCGCCTGAAGTCGTTGTTTAGTATCGAGAATCCCTTTGGTACGCTACGCGTAACAGAAAGGGCACACCCTACTACTCCAGCTCCTTGCCTGCTCGCACTCTCGGCAGATGATGAAGGAAAGCCTAAGAAGCTACAATACGTATTTAGTAGCTCCACCTCTGAATCAGTGACTTTCCACTGTACTCAACCTTCTGATGTCATGGACCTACTACCAGTGGCACTGGTACCGATGATTCATCATTTTTTTTACTACCATGGGACTTCACTCAAGGCAGTCAAACTAAAATTTCGGGTAGTGTATGGTGTGTGTTATGCTCAGCTCTATCGTGACCAAATATCGAGTTTACCTAGCTAATGTTCAGAGCTATGACCTTGAAGGTTGCTTGAGGAAGGTCTCACTGGGCAGAAGGAATATTTAAATTGGATTTTGTGAATTTCACCTGCCTCATTTGCTCACATGTTCTTTCTTTGGCTTTCCAGGTGCAGATGGAGCGGTGGGTGACAGTGGAGGCAACAATTTATTGGATGGAGCACCTCTGTGACATGTTGACATGGCCCATCTGTGAACACAATTTGTAGTGAGGGTACTACTCTACTGGCACAAGCTTGCTGTGCCTCGGAGATGACTTGTTCCATACATTGAGATGAAGAGTCCATATATGGCAGGACAGGAAACAGTGCGTAAGGTTAATTTTTTGTCTTCGGGTGCACCAAGGCGATTACACAAGGCAATGGGTGCAGTGTTTAAGTGTGAGTAAAACATAATGGAAAATGTGAAGAAAAGTTGAAGATTAATAGTACAACATCTCAGACTCAGTGAAGTTGGAACTTGAAGCTTGAAATCTCTCACAGTGTCAGTCTGCATGTCGACGAAAATCATGGACCTGTGGTCATGCCCTTAGTAAATGTCAATTGGGTTGAACTTCAAGTATTGAAGTGGGTAGAATATTCATCCAACTGCTCAAATTTGAAAAAAAAAAAAATTGATGAGCAGAGAAACACAGTTTTATTTTTGTAATTTAAAACTAGCCAAAAATGCATGCATGTGTTTCGCCCGGGATGAAACTGATTAAGTAGTCATGGTCGGGGAAAATTGTCGTCTGGGCATGGACCTGCCATCCATCTTGTCGGTCACAGCGAAACACGAGAGGTTGAGTGACGGTTTCAAAATGTGTTTTGAAAAGCCTCGGGCGTGGCCGTGGAAATGAACGTGGATCCGGCTGCGATTAGTAACTAGTACGCTTGGCCGCACTAAAAGATTCACGTGGCGACAGGAGCTTGAGTAGTAGTAGGTGAGAATTTCGCACCATTTTGTAACGACAGCGGTAGCATTATAGATGTAGCACGTTTTCGAGACTCAAAGTGAAACGAGAGTGTAACAGCTGTTTTGAACGAAATAGGCTGCAGCACGCGCTCGTCCGTTTCCAAACGGTAGGAATCCGAAACGAAACGAAACGGACGCAAACGGAGGCCTGCCGCCGAACGGGCCCATATGATAGTATGAAAGACTGTCGTTTTCTGTTATTGCTAATTTGGATCATTAATGCATTGACCGTCATCCGGCGAGTCCGGCAAGTCATGTCACTGCCCACCTCGTATTCGACAAGTCAGACAAGTCGTCAATTTGAAGTCCTCGTTCGTGCACCGCGTTCGCAGGCTTGCTGCGGTGGGTAGGATGGCCACCGTTCGTAGTCCGGTGTCAAGGAAGGAAAAAGGTAGGAAACATGAGAACATTAAGAGAGTTAATAGTACCACCGAAAACGTCGCCGATTAATCGGCGATTCTGGGCGCGACCGCCGCGAAGATTCGAGAGGTACTCATTCTGGAAGCTTGCTTGACGCAAGTAATATGCTGGGACTGCGTGGAAGATCCATGTTTGTGTTGCTGCGGATGCGACGTTTGAAGAAATTTTTTGGTTTGCTAACTTACTTGGGTTGCATTCCATATATTAGCCCTCTCGGATTCTTCAATTCCTTTCCTACCAGCTACCATTCCAAGTCATCTCTCTCGCAATCGCTATGGCGTCCCCCTCGCCCCCCTCATCGCCCCCAACGACTTCTAGTACAAGCACTGACCTCTACCCAGAGGAAGCGTGGATCTCCATCGCTATCTTCTTAGTCGTGATCGGTCTTTTCCAGTGGGGTTCGGTCCTGTACTCCAAAGTGGCCAGACAACGACGTCGTCCACGACGGGGTGCCGACGAAGAGTCGGCGCACATGTCTGCTCGCCCCAGTCGTGGATGGTCCCTTGCACGTCTTCCAATCGCGGCGGTCAACGTCTTCCGGGTTGTCGCCTTCCGTTGGACACTCCAGTTTGGCACGTACGATATCAAGGTGGCTGATGTTTTCCTCACATTGGCATACATTGCCTTTCTCCTCACGTGGACGTTTGTAGGCGGTGAGTCACCAAGAACAGATTCTCCTGCATCACGTCATCCATCTTCTGGACGTTTGCAGTCGAACACTTTGAGGTAACGAAGCCCAACGTAAGTCATTGGAGTCGCCGTGCAGGCGTTGTCGCTGCAAGCCAGTTCCCGCTTGTCACGGCCCTCGGCACTAAGAACAATATTGTGTCCCGTGGGTGATCCCTAGCTCACTTCTCTACGCAACATTAATTTCCGCCTGTGCAGTCGTCACCGGCGTTGGCTATGACAAGGTTCACTTTTTGATAAAACCCTTCGAGGTACAACCTGACCACATCCTCAGCTAAACTACCTTCACCGTGTCACAGCTCGGTCGTGTTTCGGATTGTTATTAATTCACGCAGGCGGTGAATTATACAGTCTTGGAAGGTATGCTATTCATGCGGTTGCGAGATATGTACCTTTAATCAGCTTCCTAGCATCCACACAGCCTTAGAAAAAACATGGCTTCGCTTGGGTATAACAGCGATGGTTTCGCTAGCCATCCTATCGATTGTATCACTGCGTGCAATTCGCACAAGGGCCTACGAGCTTTTCTTCTACACGCACTTCATTTCGGTGTTGTGAGCAACTTCTCAACTAAGCGTTTTCCTTTCCCGTCTCACTGTAGTCAGCATCTTCTTGTTAGGGGCGTACTATCACACCAATGCAAAACAGTAAGCGAATCTCCTCAGATTCAGGACACGATGCTGACAAGTTTACTTGAGTGCCTCATACTGGATCTGGCCATCCTACATGTTTTGGGCCCTCGATCGTTTGATGCGGGTCGCTCGGGTTGTGGTTTGCAACCACTTGTATTGTGGTTTCAGTCGGCGCGCGAGGTTCCAAGATGCCACCATCGAACTGCTCTGCGATGAATTTGTCCGGGTGAGAGTGCGTCGTCCACCACATTTTCAGTGGTCACCTGGACAGACCGCGTACCTCATCATGCCATCTGTTTCCGCGTTTCCGCTCGAAGCACATCCCTTTTCCATCTCGACTATAGACTCTGCTCTGTTCCACCCTGGCGCCAGAAACGAGTACTCTGCGAGGAATGGTCCTGCGGATTGGAAAGAACTCGTCTTCCTCATCAATGTCAGAGGTGGGTTTACGAAGCGCTTGAGGGAATTTGCAGCGCAAAATCAGACCGTTAAATTATTCATTGATGGTCCGTACGGATCTGCACCTGATATGGGCGCATATGATACGTCCATATTCATCGCTGGTGAGTTGTTATCTGGGAGTAAGTTGGAATCATTTGGGGTTGACCGGTATTGGCAGGAGGGTCAGGCATCACCTACACGCTGCCGGTATTCCTCAACATGATTGAGTAAGTCGTTTGGATACATTTTCTTACGGTGCGGAAATATCCTCTACTTCCAGGGCAGCTCGAAGGGGATCGAGCCATTGTCGCAGGGTGGTGTTTATTTGGGCGGTGCGCGACGCGAGTGAGCACAATGAACTGCATGTCACTCTCAACTGCCGCATTCTGACACCGCCCGCCACAATTTCAGGTCACATCCAGTGGATCTCGGATGCACTTTTCCGAGCGGACGCTCTCACGCCAACTTGGCTTACGGTGTCGATCAGGATCTTTGCCACCAGGGGCGGTATACCTCTTAGCGAGATCAGCTCAGTTGATTCGGAACGAACACCAGATAAGGACGGCCCGCTTGACTGGGTTCTGCCACCATCCGTCCGGTTGGAGGAGGGGAGGCCAAATTTGACGTCGATCCTGCGAGGCGAGGCGAGAACGGCGACGGGGAGTATGTCGGTCACGGGTGCGTACTATTTTGCTTTGCCCGACGTGTCTTGTTGGGCACTGGCTCATGTGTGATTGGACAGTGTGTGGTTCCCAGAGCCTGACAAGGTCAGTGCGTCGTGCGGTGAGGTTTCCAGTTTCGGGACCGTCTAGCGTTCTGAACGGGGGGCCGAGCGTGACGCTGCACGTCGAGTCGTTTGGGTATGCCTGAGGATTTGTCGGTGGGCTTTGTGAGTAAAGGGGAGTTTGTCAAGCGTCCATAGTCGGCTAGGCAGCAGACACAGCAGCCATTCGTTGGTGTTCCGCAGGTCGGATTATTTTCTTGCAATGATCGTACAGTCGGCTGGATGAACTGGCGTGACCTTGGTCGCTCAATCGATACGGCCAAGTAATATTCAAGTTCCGTCGGCGGCGCTGACGGTGGATTTAATCTGAGGTCAGCTCAACGAACGTGCAAAGGCGCATCACTGGCGCCTGGTGATCTGGAGCATCATACTAATATACAAGAGTATCAACTTCAACTTCCCAGTGCAACAGCACAAACAGGCAGCGCAAGAAAAAAGGGGGGCAACTTTGTGAATCAAAATACATCCGCGATATAACAATATTCGAACTCATCATCATCGTCCGAGTCAGTTGGTGGCTCGGGTTCTGAATCATACACCTGCACCTGTTCATCTTCGACCACCTCGACGACATCATCCCCGCACCCACCCCTATACCAACGACTCGCCCACTCCCGCTCCTGTCTCCGAGCGAGAGCAAAGTGACGCACCGACTTCTCCACTTCCTTCCATCTCTTCAGATACTTGTCCTTTCCATTCCTTCCGCTCAACAATGGCGTATTCCACGACACGATTTGTTCAATATTTGGGGCGACTGTGGACAAGAACGAGGCGACGAGCGAGGGTCGCGTGATTTTTGAATCGGCCAACCACAACGACTCCAGGGACGTATTTCGCACACCCGCACCTGGGAGTCTCGTCGAATTGACTGGTAACACCGTCGCATCGACGACAACGCCCAAGAGAACGAGGTTCGGACAGTGGCGTAAGAGCGGTACCAAACCCGGGAGCGTCACCTTGGAAGGGATCTCCCATCCACATTCACGAATGGAGAGATCCAACGTTTCGAGGAGTGGCCAGGCCATGGCGATCTCCTTGATAGCGGCATTATCAAGGTCGAATGTACACAACGTTTCCAATTTCAAAGACGTAAGACGTTTGAGTTGAAAGAGAGGGCGGAGGATGGCAATATCGATGATGTGTTTGTCGTCATAGTCTCTCCAGACCTGCATCTCGGAAATGTCAATCACGGACAAGTTGCGATATGAAGGATTAGAGGCCCATGCAGTAAAAATGGCGTTATAATCGGCAGCGCAGGTTTCGTCGTCGACATTGAGATTGATTGTATCAACCGACGTGGACTGAATGAATTTCAGGAAACGCAGAGAATGAGACATGCTAGGCGCAGAGAGCAAAACTTCTTGAAGAGCGGGAAATCTGATGCAGCCGAATGCGGATTCGATGTGGTCGAGGGAAACTAGACGCAAGTCCATACGAAGGATCTTCAGATTGGGCAAGTGAGAGAGGTGCAAGACGCCATCATCTGGCAGTTCTGCGCAACGTAAAGTTTGGAGCTCCGTAAGTTGGCAGAGGACCTTTGAGAACGTCTCGAGGGCCCGATCGCCCCTTTGGAACACGAAGTTGCGGAAAGCCATGATCTGCCTGATACGTGGACACCGGGAGGGTAACAAGGGTAGAACAGAGAATGTAAGAGGATTTGACATCAAATTATCAATATCCACGTGGACCACCGTAGGTTGGAGAAGGTGCATCAAGAACGGAATGGCCTCCGTTCGGTATTCCCCGCATCGGAAATGCACCAATCTCGGGAAGATGACGACGGGAGACGGTGGCTGCGCGAGCGCCACGTAAACATTCGGGTCCGTAGTGGATAGACATTGTCGATCAAACTCTAGGCTTCGCACCCGACGTGCGTAGCGGAGGAAAATATCCCAGTCAGACTGCTGCATTGGCCGGTTGAACGACTAAACATGCTCAAGTTTCAGATTGCGCTCGTTAATTCAATGTACATGGGGAGTGGACATACCAGCTGCTTCCCGTTGACCACCCACAGATCATCCGGCATACACTTGATGAGCCATAGCAGGTCATTAATCTCGTAGTAGAGCACATTGAGAGCAGGCTCAAGGAAGTAGCGACAGGTCCTTGCGAGCCTCGCAAGGGTGCGACGGTCACGGAACTCTCGTGACTTAGGATCGGGTTTCGAAATTATAAACGCATGTTGAAAAACTATCGTCAAGATTTCGTCGATCGTGAGGCATCTATGCATGAGTCGTCAAAACACGAAAACCTCCACCACTGGAAGAGCGTTCTGTCGTCAGCACCCGCTAGCGAGAAAGAGACATGTGAAACGAGATACACACATCATACACACGGCAAATGGAAACCAAGCGCCAGACATCTGGCAACGAACTCTTTTAAAGCCGCCTTTTCGAGCGGAGCAGCAAGTGACATTCAATTGGGTGCCATGGCTCAGCCATTCCACGGGGTGAACATGCACTCATATGCTGTGTCTGGATAAATGATGCGGCTGGCTGTTTGATGCGGTGAACCTACAATGAAAATGGCTGGTTCCTGGGTGGCTGGTGGCTGCCGAATGGTCGAACATGGGCAGGTCTGTAGACCTGGCTGACCGCACACGGCAAAAATGATATCGACATGGAGGAACGTGTGTACAGCATTTCTCCCTTATTGTCATCCTCGAGATTCGTTTCGCTGAATTCATGTACTGTAGCAGCGTAACTGTTGGTTGTCATCGTGATTGCCAATCTCACTGCTGAATTCAGTACCAAGGGCTCAATGGGCGCCTCACATTGGAGCATGTGATGTCAACTTTTGTCATTCTCAATGGGTCACTATCAACATAACAGGTTTCCTCAGCTTTCTAGCCAACACGCGCCATCCCGCCACAAGGCTCGTCCTTGCAAAGAAGCACGTTTGGTTAATTCGTGGTAAATTAGTGTGCTAACCATGCTACTCCTTGCTGAAACCCGGCCAGAGCGGGTCCGAACGATATCATTCTCGGATCTCAAGCAAAATCCCGCCATGCATGGAGAAATACACGGTGGACTGAAAAAAAGAGCTTGCTTCTATTACTCGGGTCAAACTCTCACGCGTAATCCATTGGGGACACGACGCCTTCGTTTCCAACCCTGGCATACGCCGAATAGCGGAGATAAAGGTAGTGAACGCTTTGAGGTCTAGGGTTCGACCGTGTAGTTTACGTGCTTGGTCAACGCGCCCGCATTCAAGAGGGATTGGGTGCACTGCCTTTTGGGCCCACATGCTGAGCGGATGCAGCCTCGAATGTAATTATGTGTGACCATGCATAATTATAAAGCCTTTGGGATGAATAACGTCAAGTAAAGTTCACCTACACTCTCACGATTCACAAACTAACTACTTTGTCGCAAGAGCCTACATTGCTATTTACGGTAAAACCTTCTCACTGTGCCCGTACTTGTACTCCGCGTCAACAACGCACATTACCATTGGACCTGATCAGTTACTGCAGGACCGGGTTAGATATGGCTGAGCTGCTGGTTGCCAACAAAGTGGGACCCCCCCTCGCATCGCCATCCCCCCAGTTGCTGCACCCAACGATATCCCATCGGGCAGCGTCCCGATCTTTCTAGTCTACGCTGTATCTCCTGTTGCCGTCGCTGCCTCCGAACCTCTTCTTGTTGCTTCCGCCTCAGCTCTGCAATAGCCCGTTCCCTAGCAGCTTTGGCCTCCGCCTCACCCTTCCGAGCAGCTTCCAACTCGCGTTGAACCCTCTCTTGCTCCGCCTTGTCTGCCACAGCCTGCTGTTTGACCCTCTCGAGAGCAGCTGCGCGCTGCCTGGCTCCTTCCTCCGCCCGTTCCTCCGCTTTCCGCGCTTCCCTCAACTCTCGCTGGAGCCTGCTTTCCTCTTCCTTGGCACGTCTCTTTTGCTCTTCTGCAGCGCGCTTGTCGGCTTGTAGCTGGTTCCAATCCTCGTCCGACACTCCTGGATCTCGTTGAACGTGCGAACTGGAATCTGCTGTCTGTGCAAGTGCGCGCGAGAGTTGTGAATGTGGAGACTGAACGGAAGGTATCTTGGATGCAGCTGATTTGGCCTGTTTGGTTTCGGTTGTCTGCCTGCTTAGTGCTGACTGCTTAGTACTAGCCGTCTGTCCTCCGCGTTGCTTCGGAGGCTGATCCTTTCGAGGCGTTTGCACAGGGGGCGGCTGCGATCCGCCCGACTTGGATGAGGATGATTGCGGCGGCGGAGGCTTGGACGTGTTGGAAGAAGGAGGTGGGGGCGGTGGAGGCTTCGATGATTGAGAAGAGGAAGAAGATGCGGTAGGAGGAGGTGGCGGTGGAGGAACACCAAAGTTTGATGCTACGGGTGGAGGAGGCGAGTTCGCGGTGCGACTGCTAGGAACACCAACTCTCTCTCGTTGCTCCTTGAGCATGGACTGCATGATATCTATGGCCTCCACAAAGACGAGAGTTGGTGGTCCACTGCCACTGGAAGCGTTGGCAAGTGCTTGTTGAAACATACGTTTACCGAGTGTCTTGATGTCGCGAGCGTTTCCCCAGGACGATAGGATAGACATCCGGGAGACAATTGTTCGCATCTGTTGATAGTGTGGGGAATTTGGGTCCGCCATCTCGGTGACGACAATGTTGCTCTTGCGAAGGTCCTGGTCAAGTAGGGCAAGACACTGATCGGGAGTCATGTTATGGAAATGTATCTCCTCGGAAAAGCGACTCGAAAGGCCAGGGTTGACCTTTAGAAGCTTATTCATCTCGTCGTCGTATCCGGCAAGAATTATAACCAGTTTGTTCATGAACTTCTCTTTCGTCATTATATCGACGATCTCGTCCATTGCCTCCTGCGCGAAGTGCCCCTGACCCAGGCGGTACGCCTCGTCGATGAACAGTACTTTTCCAAGCGCCTTCTCGAAGAGCTTCCTGGTTTTAGGTCCCGTCTGTCCCACATACTGACCAACCAAATCAGATACCGAACACTCGATCACGTCTGTAGAGGATAAGAACCCCATATCGTAGTACACTTGGCCAACTTTCCGCGCAGTGGTCGTTTTCCCAGTGCCTTGGTCGTCGAAAAAAACATGAACTCGTTTACACGCTGGAGGTCAGCGAACTCGTGCTCACCGGGCGGTCCCTTGAAAATAAAGTTACTTGAGATTTGCTTGCGCATATCCAGCCCCTGGGCTTTCATCGTTCGTGCAATTTTCTGGTACTTGTCAAGTTTCTGGATGACTTCATCGCACCCTATCACATCTTCAAACATTTTCGCCAAGTTTGCAGATGCATTCCGACTTCGGTCGAAGTCTGGATCTAGATCCTGGGGTTCGAAAACGACGTCGGATCGTTGGTGAGGTGGTACAGATGACATCCGCTTCTGATATCGGTCCTTCGCAAGGCTAAGCATATTTTCCACCTCGCCTGCGTTACCAAAGTTGGGACGATCTTTCATGCGACTCAAAAGGTCGCGAGCGACTCGCATTGCATCGTCGGTAGCGGCGAGATCTTGTTTTTTGAGCTTGTAATTGAAGATATCCATAAGTTGTGGTTCGGTGAAGTCTTCAAAGTTGAACGCATTCTCGATCGCAAAACGACGGGATAGACCTGGATTGACATTCTACATCGGTGCGCCGTCAGAAAAGTCAGCAAATAACACGGAAGACATGCCTGGAACATCTCCTCCATCTGTTCCTTGTAACCGAGAAGTAGCACACATCGATCTTCACCAGGCACACTCTGGATTTCAGCAACGATGGTATCAATGACAGTAGTTTTGAACGAATCTTGCCCGTGACTCTTGCCACTATATAGTATGTATGCCTAGCGTACAATTGAACGATCATCTTAGTTGAGCAGGGATGGCTTGAACTCGCCTCGTCGATCACAAGGACCTTGCCTCGAGTGCTATTCAAAATAGCTTTGGTGTTTTTCTCTGAATGTCCCAAGTGTGCGCCTACAAAGTCTGACGGGTTCTTTACAACGACTAAAGGAACAACGTATCAGTTTTTTTAACCCTCTAACGATTGGCCACGTGCCTTCCCCATTGCTCAAGAGACCCAAATCCGCGAGTACCTGACCATACAGCTTGGCAACGGTCGTCTTTCCTGTACCCGGAGAACCAAGGAAAACTCGATTCAGTGACATCTGAAGAGGTTCCTTTTCCTCCAGTTCACGGTGGTAGTTTGTCTCGACGAGCGCGAAGAAGTTGCGCACGGACTGTTTGATAGAGTCGAGCCCAGTGAGCTCTTGCAGCTCTGTCCAGGCTGCGTTATTCGGAATTACTTGTGATGGATCGGGCCCAATCAGGTCTTCTTTGGTCATGAAGAAATCGTCCGCAAAAGCCCCGACTCGACGCATTTTCTCGACGCGTTCTGCTTGGCGTTCACAGACCTTCGCGAACATATTTTGCAATGCACGAGCGTTGCCGAAACCTGGCACACCTCGGCCGCGGCCGAGACGTCTGACAGCGATGCGACTGTACAGACCACGGATGCCATCCTCAATGTCCATTCTGCTCTGATATCGCTTGAGGATCAAGTCTTCAAGCATCGTCATGAGTTCTGCATCCGTATAGTCAGCGAATTGGAGTCGATATGGAACGCGACTCGGTAAGCCGGGGTCATGTTCGAAGAACTTCTCCATCTCTTTGTGTATCCCGCAAGGACGAAGATGAGCGTGCCCACCCTGTTCTCCATCTCAGCGAGTAGGAAGTCGAGGACCTGCTTTCCAGAATTGTCGCTCGTAAGCTGGTAGGCTTCGTCAATGAAGATAGCTCCTCCGCCAACTTAGAGCGCTTGATTGATCAGATTCTGTGCACCTCCAACTCCTTCGTAGGATAACTTGGACCCAGTGGTCTCCATAAACGCGTCGCCAGGCAAGACTTGAATTGATTCCAAAAACTGCGCATACAACCTCGCAACAGTCGTTTTTCCTGGTTTAGAGGGACATTAGTAATTCACCGACATGGCGAATGTAGCTGACCTGTCCCCGGATTACCGAGTAAAACAAGGTTGAGACGTTCTTTGTCCAAAACAACACCCTGGCGCTTCATCGTGTCGATCTTTGCTTTGATCCTTAGGATCTGTTCCTTGACTTCCTCAAGCCCTGTCAGATCCATGATCTTATCAATGGCGTTATTCTGTACGCCATCAATGTGTTTCTGGTGCTCCCACTTATCTCGAGCGGGAGACGACACCGAAGGACGTAACGGAGCCGCGGTGGTGCTTTGCGGATGAGCAGGGGTATGATTTCCATCCTGAGAGTGATTCGATGTGGAATGAGTAGACTGGGGCGGGATCAAATTTGCGCTTTCAGACCCCGACGTTGGCGCAGGTGTCTGGGATCCGGGGACGGCAGCCTGTTTCGCTGCGCTTTTCACCTGTTTCCTCGCGTCCTCGATTTCCTTCACCTTTTGCCGCTTCTCGTTATCCCTGTCTTTAGCGGCCTGGATATCGGCTGCCTTCTCCTTCTCGAACTGTAACTGAGCTTCAAGCGCCGTCATGTCTAACTCGTGCTGACGTTTCGCAGCCTCGCGTTGTTCTTGAGCCTCGAGGTCGAGCTTAGCTTGTTTCTCCAGGCGCTGTCTTTCCTTCTCGCAAGACGTGCATTTTTCTGGGGGGGGCCGCGGACACTTCCACTTCAACTGGTGAATATTTGCGGGACATGGCGCACTGAAAAGGTGGTTACAAGGCATCGTCGTGTGGACATCCGGTTGACCAGGTCCAAATCGGAGAGGATGGCACCTCTTGGAACAGGTATGAACCCCGCAGACAAGCAGCGAACCACTGCACTAGTGCGTGAGATCTCCAAACGCAACGCAGGTTGTATGGAATCCTACCACGGCTCGATACACCCGCCGTCAGGAGCCAAGCTATCGAACTCGGCGGGAGACTTGATCAAGGCAGTCTTATTTGGATGCCGTTCACACTTGATGGGAAAGCCGTCGTATATATGGCCACTGTTTCGTAAGAGACTAAAAAATTTCGCCCACAGATCCCCACTCAGTTTGGAGGATTTGAAAGTTCGCGAATTCCCAATCAAAATGAGGCCATCGCGTGCACGAGATATAAGAACGTTGAGGCGTTCTGGAGACTTCATGAATCCAATCGCGCCATTAGAGTTTGATCTGGTCAAGCTCGCAACCACGATATCACTTTCTTCACCTTGGTAATTATCTGGGGAGCACACCGTGAACAGATTGGTCAGGAATGGATTGGATTGCACAGACCAATGGTTGCTAGCCGAATGCGTGTTTTCTGAGATTTGGCAGGTGGTGTCGGCGAGGCCAACAATCCTGCACGAGTGAGTTCCCCAGAATCTAGTTCATTCATAAGGGCATCGGCGTCCTTTTTGATAGCGTCGCGGAGCGCGGATAACTGCCCCAAATACGGGGTGAGGAGGACGATATTCTCGCTTCTATATCCCTGTTGTAAAAGATAGTGGACGATTTTCATAACCATGTCTACCTCAAGCTGGTTTCGTTTTGAGGTCGGCGAACCACCATCGCCACGATCAGAGATTCGCTTCTCGTCATCTTCATCTTGATCGTGATCCACGAAGACAACGTTGCTCTGGATACCACGAATGTTGTCTCTGTTCTGGGTTTTCGGCGCGTCAGTGAGTCCAGGGTACGTCAACTCGCGAATAAGAGCAGAAATCTCGGGACGCATGCGATGTTGGGCTGTGAGGGTTACGTGCGGAAAGCCCTTAAGGACGAGACGTTCAAATAGAGACCTGTTCAGGTCATATCCCTCTTCTTTCTCGACCGTCAGTTCGTAGTTGTTCACTTTGGGTCGGAGCTGCCTGCGAATGGTAATCCGTCAATAATGAAATGAAAGCAGTAGTGGTAACTTACTTGTGATCCCCAATAAGAATCATTTGAGTTGTATTTTTCCCAAGTGCGGTGATGATATGACTCTCGAGAATCTCTCCTGCCTCTTCGACGAGTAATACCCCGGGTGAAGCAGCCCTGATATCTTCAGTATACTTTGCTGCCCCAGTCGTAGTGCACCCAATGATCCGCTTCTGCTTGAGTACCGCTACGCTGGACTCGCTAAATTTGCGCGAAAGCTCATCTTGGCATTCATCATAGTCCCTTCCATGCTTCCAGAGATCGTCCACTAGGCTCCGGTGGATAGCCAACCTCCAATCCGCCAACTTTCGTTGACGTTGCGCGTCAGTCGTCGACCATATTTCCGCGGCTTCCTGGATATGCGGTTCATGTTCAAATATCCCAGCGTTCCGCCCTCGGGACCACTGAGAGATGAGGTATGTGGCGTCAATGGCGTCCCCTTGCTTTCCCACCCGAATCATCCCATCCGTGGACTCGGGAACTCGGAATGCATCGGAGTAATCCGGGTCCTCGAACTCGATGTAGGTGAGCATATCCTCAAAGGATATATTAGACGCGAGAAAACCTCTGAACGTGGTCTCGAGCACATCACGCAAGAAATCCGCTCTTTCCTTCAGATTGTCAATGATGGTCCATTCGGCGTTTGAGCGGAGGTATTTCTCCTTGGTCTGGTTTTTCAGACTAAGCTGAGAAACTGCGGAATTAGCGCGTCCTCCTAGGCGCGCGATGCTTGATCCTGGAATGCCGATCTTCAATAGATCTTCGAGAAACTGGTCGAGTGCATGGTTCGTGTAGCAGACCACAAGAATTGTCTGGTCAGAGAAGTCATGCAGGGCCTTGGCGAGTAATGCTCCAATGAAGGACTTGCCAGTCCCTGCATTCGAGCCAGTTGAAAAGTGTTCTGCAATGTAACTGAACATAACGTACCAGGAGGGCCTTGTATCAGAGAAACCCTTTGATTCAGACCGGTGAGTAATGAGACCGCTTGTGCTTGGTCGAGTTTAATGGGGGTCGGGGTCCCAAGTAATGGTTGAATATCCATAGACGGATTTCTGGCTAGAGGGATGGTAATCTTGGAGATGGTAGTTGACGGGCTACCGATGGGAATCCCGTCCTCCCAAAACAGTATCTCGTCCGCCAAGGGGACAATTTTCATCGTTTGAAGTACCCTGAGAACAGGCTCGAAGGAATAGATGGCAGTGTTTGTCTGGACGAGCTTGACTTCTTTCGCGGTATTCAACTTCGGAAGTGCCCTGACGAAGTTAGCCTCTCCGCAAATCTGGAAGACGACAGCGGGAGGTTTCTTCACCAACAAATCCTCTACTCGTAGGATGGTCCCCAAGGTGAGTAGCTGACCATCGGCGATAAGGCATGCTAAGGATTGATGGCTGAGGAATTTTGAACCACGAGGATCCTTGAGAGCGGTCATTCGGTCGCTGTCCTTGGTATTTTGGAATATCTTGAAGTCTCCGCTACATTGGAGCACAATCCCGTGTCGAGTCCGGGTCTTCTGATCGGCAGATCCCGCATACACGCCTACAACACACAACCCCTCTATCACAGTTCCGCGCTGCCTCTTCTTCTTGTCATCCTTGGTAAGGATGGGCTGAAGTTCTTCTTTCAGTTGGTACAACATGTCTGCTCGTAAGAGGCGGAATGTGTTGTCGAGGTAATCTGCGATACGAGTCTCCTTGGCGGTAGGGTCGTCGAGCAATGACGCATGCCTATAAAAAGCCTTCTTGGTGCATTGGATTTCATCTGCAGTGGGAACTATAGAGATGTCGCGAAAATTCATGAAGTCGTTATCGTGACGACCTCCAGGACCCTCTGGTGTGGAGGGGGCGGAAGTGACGGATGCAGTGGAGAGGATCTCTTTGATGAGGTTGGCGGCTGCTCTGACTTCTGGATGGTCTGAGCCGATGAGCCTATTAAAGATAGAAGGTTGCTTGGCGCGGTCACGGTAGCAGGAAGTATCCTTGTTTTCCATCCTTAGGAGATAAGCAAGGAATTGTGCGAATACGGATTCTGCATTCTCGTCTAGATTTCCCTTCTCAAACTCCCCGCAGAACTTGTTCCAAAAGATGGGCGGATTGAGGATGTGGAGAAGGACGGTGTCGAGTATATCTCCCACGTCGTTGGCACGGAGGAGATAGTTGATTACATTGGTGCCAAGCCCGTTCATAAATCTTGTGCTCAGGTCATGGCGCATAGCCTGCTGTACCGCAGAAAGCCCATGCTTACTTTCGACTATTTTGCTTACGCAGGCTGCCGGATCTTCTTGCAGAGAAAGGCCTTGAAGAAAGAGAGCCTTGTGGCGTTCGACATCTGTAGACCCGCTGAGTATATCGAGAAAGCGTTTGTTGAGCTGCTGTTTGCGATCCATGGTGAGACAACTCGAGTGGGAAGCCAAAACTTCCCTTGCAAAAAGGTATAAAAAGGAACCCGAGTTGTTCCTCCTATGCGGCAGAGATCTTCGCTGTACGGATTTGGAGTATATAGCCGCCAACCACCGAGAGCTTGTTGTTCATCCCGCGAGGCTATATTTCCGATTGAAATCTGCTGGGTTGTTAGAACAGAAACCTGGTCGGTAGTGCTTGCAAAAAAGCTTGGTCACTAGTATATCTGTCGATAGCCATAAACCCAAAGTTACATGATAGTACACTCAAGCTCAGACTTCAATCGAGAGGCACGGATTAATCGAAGTACCCGCCACCATTGATGGAGATCTATCAACAGCCTCTTCAGCCGTCAGTTCGTCTAAAAGATATGTTTGATTACCGTCTGTCCTGTAATGGCTGATAGTCACAACGTGCTGTGAGGGCCGTTGAATGAAGATGCATACCCGTGATGTAGCGCGCCTCTGGCGACACTAAATACGATACGAGGCCAGCGATGTCCTCAGTATTGCCTATGTAACCAACAGCTCCCAACTTCTTTGTCTGTTATTCGGCTGGTATAGGTGCGACAATCTCCACGGAAGCGGAAGTGCTCACCAATTCATAGATACCCCCTTCGTCACCGGTATGCTTCACCCAGGCATCTTGCAGAGCAGTCACTGTGGTTCGCATCCGTTAACCATTTGATAGAAATTAAAGAAGAAGAATAACAAACACATAGGAGTCTCGACGGCACCAGGAGCGTAAGCATTGACGGTTATCCCATACTGCCCAAATTCTTTGGCTGTCAGAATCTCGTCAGTGGGTCTGTACCACAATACAGGAAATCGACTGTGTACGACCTGCAGACTGTGTCAACCCACGAACTGCAAACTTTGACGCAGAGTAGGCACCAGTTAAGATGCCTCCTACGTAGTGCCATGTTCATTGGGGTACACGCGAGCACAAGCGGGCCAGCTTAGATTCCCACGAACCTCGCTTGCCAGCGATGGAACTAGCACCAATGATACGTCCTTTGGTGCCTCGGGAAATCATTTCTTGTGCTGCATACTTGTAACAGAGGAATGTTCCGCGAGCATTAACCGCCAACGTAGTATCCCAGTCCTCTGCGGTTGCTATTGTGACGATGAACTTGTTGTCAGTGCACGACGATTTACGTACAGTATCAGAAGATCTGTTGGTATGAAAAATCTTACTTTCAAGGATCGTCTTCACTCTCAACACGCCTGCATTCGCCACCATCTAGCGGTGGTAATCTGATCAGTTTGTCTCCGAGAGAAAGTGGCAATTTAAATTCATTCTGCTTACCACGTCGAGGCTTCCCAAGGCTGCCACCACCCCATCGACCATATCCTTCACCTCCCCTTCGACACTCACGTCCGCCATCAGAACGCAAACACGTCGTCCAGGACACTGTCGAGTAATTTCTTTGCTTAGAACCTCAAGCTTGTTCTTGTTTGCATGAAGGTCGTTCAACCCGATATCGTATCCGTCATTCGCGAGTCGGAGTGCAATACTGCGACCGATACCCTGCCCCGAGCCTGTGACTAAAGCGACGCCTTTAGAGCTACCTGGTGTTTCGGTCGACATTCCAGGCTTGAGAGTTGAGTGAGATATGCGATCAGTGGCTTTCTCCTCGGGCGTTAAGTTATGTGCACGGCGATAGCCATTAGCGATCATCATCAGGTGATCATTCTCGTCAGATCCTGGCTCTGACTCTAACTTCCCATCATGTATCTTTCCTAGTCCGATACGTTCACTCGGTCAATTCAATCATGTCTGGGCTAAAGTGTTGCCACCGCATCCCCTCCGATCTCGTCACACTTTTTTTCTGACCTCCAGGCTGTCGCCTTGGGATTCTATCATGATGCATCACTGTTTATTCACTCGCCGGTGATACATCCCTTTTTCGACGAGGCCAATGAATACTCCAATGTAAAATGGGCCCCTTAATTTCTGTGGGCACCAACTGGCAACTTTGGAATTAATCTTGCGCTACGACGACCGTAGATAGATACAAAGAATCCGATCATCTCAACAGTTGTCGCCGATCTACAACGAGCATAACGTTCGGGCTGCAGCTGCTAGTGCATACCAAGTTCGCCATGCGAGATAAAATGTGAACCACCCGCACATCTGTACCCATCTCCCTGTCTGTTCCACTGATATCCCATGGGACAAAGACCCATGTGATCAAGTTTCCGCTGCATCTCTTGCTCCTTTCGCCTCTGTTCCTCTTCTTCCTGCTGTTTCTTCTTCAGAGCAGCAATGGCCCTTTCCCTTGCGGCTTTCACCTCCGCTTCGCGACGGCGCGCTTTTTCAAGCTGACGTTCGATCTCACGGCGCTCCTTTTCCACGTTGTCCTTGGCCGCGGCCAGTGCATGTTCCAGTGCCACCGCCCGTGCCCGCGCAGCTTGGTTCTGCTTCTCAGCCTTCTTAACCTCTTGTTTGAGACGCCGTTCTTCTTCCGCGGCTTTCCTCTTCGCCTCCTTCTCTGCCGCGATGTCTGCCTGAAGCTGATTCCAAACAGCATCAGAGACTCCGGCATCTCGACGTGCAACTCTGTCATTCGGAGGCTGATCCTCAGTTGATTCCTTTGCAGGCGGAGGGCGGCGTTTGGAGCGTTGTCTGGTCGATGGGTTTGCCCGCGACGTGTTCTTCGAACCTGGCTGTTTGGGCGGCTCGTTCGGGGGCGAAGATGGTGGGGGAGGCGGCGGAGCACGCTTGGACACCTGACTCGTCGATGTGGACACGGAAGGCGGTGGTGGCGCTGGGCCATTCATGCTTGCCATTGGCATAGAACTCGAGAAGGGCGCGGTGCGAGCTATACGTTGCCGGGCCAGCTGCTCCTGCAGCATCGTTTTCATGACGCGTAGAGCCTCTTCCGCAGAGAGAGACACCGAGGTCCCACCATTAGCCATGTTAGCAAAGGCTTTTTGAGTCAACCTCTTCCCAAGTGTCTTAACATCACGTGCATTACCCCAGGACGGAAGTGCGGACATCTGAGCAATGATACCCTGCATCTCCACGTAGGTTGGTGAGGCCCTGTCGCTGAGTTCGGGAACTATGAACTGGTTCTTCTGCAGGTCCTTATCGAGGAGCTCCAGACATTGCTCCGGGGACATATTCTGGAAGACAATCTCCTCGGAGAAACGACTGGAGAGCCCGGGGTTGACTGCCAACAGCTCGTTCATCTGATGGTCATAGCCAGCCAGGATAATGACGAGCTTGTTCATGAAGCGCTCGTGGGTCATCAATCCCACAATCTCGTCCATCGCTTCCTTAGCGAAATGGCCTTCGCTCAGTCGATAGGCTTCGTCAATGAAGAGTACCTTGCCGAGGGCTTTTTCAAATACTCCCTTCGTTTTCGGTCCCGTTTGCCCGACGTACTGTCCTACCAAATCGGTCGCGGAACACTCCACTACTTCTTTGGAGGCCAGGAAACCCATGTCATAGTATACTTGCCCAAGCTTTCGAGCCGTCGTCGTCTTTCCCGTACCTGTTCTGTGTGAGTAATTAATAGATCCTCGACTGGCTACCACCCACCTGGTGGTCCCTTGAAGACAAAGTTACTCGGGATCTGAGTACGCATATCAAGACCCTTTTCTTTCATCATCCGGGCGATCTTTTGGTACCCGTCGAGTTTTCTTATGACTTCCTCGCAACCCACGACATCCGCGAACATCTTTGCGAGGTTTTCAGACGCGTTCTGACCCCTGTCGAAATCGGGATCGATGTCCCGAGGCTGGAACACGACATCCATCCTTTGGGAAGCAGGAACGGATGCCACGCGTTTCTGATACCGCGCTTTAGCCTGTCCCAACAGATTTTCGACCTCTCCCGCATTGCCAAAGTTGGGTCGGTTCTTCATTCGACTGAGCAGCTCGCGCGCCACTTCCTTGGCGTCATCTGTAGCAGACAAATCCTGATCTTTGAGCTTATATTCAAAGACTTCCATGAGCTGGGGTTCCGTGAAGTCCTCAAAATGGAAGGCGTTCTCGATCGAAAATCGTCGAGAAAGCCCAGGATTGACGTTCTGAGGACGGTGGTGTCAAGTTTGGTGCGAACACAGACGGCGACGACGTTACCTGGAACATCTCCTCCATCTGGTCCTTGTATCCGAGGAGAAGGACACACCGATCTTCACCGGGAACACTTTGGATCTCAGCGACCATCGTGTCGACGACGGAGGTCTTGTAAGGATCTGACGCGTTCTTGCTATACAACATATACGCCTAGACGCTCATCAGAGACTCTGTTGGCTTAGACAGACGATGCAACGAACCTCGTCGATGACGAGCACCTTCCCTCGTGTACTCTCCAGAATCGACTTTGTGTTCTTCTCCGATTGTCCCAAGTGGGCCCCCACGAAGTCTGCCGGATTCTTGACCACCACTGACAAAACGTGCTCTTAACACCGCAAAATATGACATAGGACGGACCCGTTGCCTCACCTTCACCATTGCTCAACATGCCAAGATCGGCGAGAATCTGGCCATACAACTTGGCGACTGACGTCTTCCCTGTCCCCGGCGAACCGAGGAAGGCCCGGTTGAGAGAGAACTCCATTGGCTCCTTCTCCGCCAGTTCTCGTTGATAGTTTGTCTGCAGAAGCTCAAAGAGTTGGCGTACAGAGTCCTTGACCGACTCCAAGCCGATTAATCCCTGGAGCTTAGCCCATGGTGCGCTGTTGGGAAGGACGTGAGCCGGATCGGGGCCAATAAGGTCCTCTTTCGTCAGGAGGAAATCGTCCACCTGCATTCCTGACTGGCGCTCTTTCTCGACTCGCTCGGCCTGACGTTCACGGACTTTGGCGAACATGTTCTGCAACGCACGGGCGTTCCCGAAGCCGGGTCTGCCTCTTCCGCGACCCAATCGCTTGACGGCAACGCGAGCGTACAGTCCATTGATGCCGTCTTCGGCTTTCATCCGACCACTGTAGCGCTTGTAAACGAGATCCTCCAACATCGACAACAGCTCTTTATCGGTGTAATCCGCGAACGTGAGCTGATGGGGTACTCGGCTCGGTAAACCCGGATTATGTTCAAAGAACTTCTCCATCTCTTTGCTGTACCCAGCGAGGATAAACACGAGCGTGCCAACCCTGTTCTCCATCTCCGCGAGAAGGAAATCCAAGACTTGTTTGCCAGACTGATCATGCTCACTGACGAGCTGATATGCCTCGTCGACGAAGATGGCACCTCCGCCCGCCTTTAATGCGTCATCAACCAGTTTTTGAGCGCCTTGCACCCCTTCGAAGGAGAGTTTGGAACCCGTAGTCTCCAGGAACGCCTTGCCCGGGAGCGCCTGGATGGACTCGAGGAATTTTGCATAGAACCTCGCAACCGTGGTTTTCCCTAGAACGCAGAATCAGTGCTCTTTTTCTTCATACATCACAACGCGTCGCACCTGTCCCCGGATTCCCAAGTAAAACAATATTGATACGCTCCTTATCGATAGGGACGCCTTGGCGGCGCATCGTGTCAAGGCTACCTTTGATGCGCAAGATCTTCTCCTTGACCTCTTCGAGCCCAGTCATGTCCATGATCTTGTCAATGGCGTCATTTTGCACCCCATCGACACGCTTCTGATTCTCCCACTTGTCTCTCGCAGGAGACGGGAACATGGGACGAGGTGGTGTGAGTGCATTGGACGTGGGACCATTGGCAGCGCCTTGGGGCGGATTCTGAGATGACGCCTTGGCCTTCGCTGCCGCCTGTTTCGCCGCATTCTCGGCATCTCGGATCTGTTGCTTCACATCCTCGATCTCCTTCTCCTTTTGCTTGAGCTCGTTCTCCCTGTCCTTTTGTGCCTGGATATCGTTCAACGCCTCCTGCTGGAACTGCAGTTTCGCCTGAAGTTCAGTCATCTTCATGTCGTACTCGCGCTGCGCTTTGTCACGTTCCTCTTGAGCCTTTATATCCAATTTAGCCTGCTTCTCGAGAGCCTTGGCCAGACGGTCGCATGAGGAACAAGTTGCGGGACGTCCCTGGTGACACTTCCAAGACATCGTATGCACGTCAATGGGGCACTTCTCCTTGAACTGGTGCATACACAGCATGGAGGAATGGATGTCAGGCTGGCCAGGAGCTGATCTTAATGGGTGGCATTTCTTCGGACACGCGTGCAGCTGACATTTCAAAAGCACACCACTAGCGAGGTAGTGAGTGAAACGGGGAATTGAAATGGAGAACTCGATGAGACTTACCAGGGATCTATGCACCCGCCGTCAGGGGATCGACTGTCAAACTCTCCGGGTTGCATGAGGGTCAGAGTCCTCGCAGGGTGTTTCTGACACTTGATCGGGAAGCCATCGTAAAGATACCGTTCTCTGTTTACCATCGAAAAGAACTCCTCCCAAAGCCCAGCGCCTCTCTTGGAATTGAGGAACGTGTGCGAGTTTCCGATCAGAATCAATCCGTCCCGTGCACGAGAGAGGAGAACATTGAGACGTTCAGGGGAATCCATGAATCCGATGCTGTTGTTAGGATTTGACCGGGTCAAACTGGCGATGACAATCTTGCTCTCTTCGCCTTGGTAATTATCTAATGAGGTGGTTACATACATCGAACGTCATACTTTGTGGAAACCTTACCGATGGTCGCCAATCGTATCCCAGCCTGGTGAGCCTTGGTAGCCACCGGGCCCGTTTGACCCAGTAACCCAGCCTTTTGCAGGTCGTTGGCATCCAAATCACCCAAAGTTGGGTCGTGTTCGTTCTGCAACGCTTCACGGAGTTTGAACAGTTGGCCCAAATACGGGGTCAGGACGACCATGTCCGTGTTCTTGTATCCTTGTAGTTTGAGGTAACGCACGATCTTGAGGACCATCTCGGCCTCGTACGTGTTCTGCTTTGATGATGTGGACCCTGCGTCCCTGCGATCCGCGATACGTGTCTCTTCATCCTCGGGATGTGCATGATTGACGAAGATGATGTTAGATTGAACACCACAAATATCGGGCCTGTTTTTTGTACTTGGGTGGTCGATGAGCTCGGGATAGGTCAGCTCCCGGATGAACGCGGAAATCTCAGGCCTCATACGGTGCTGCGTTGTCAGAGTTTGATGAGGGAATTCCTTCAATACGAGGCGTTCAAAGAGCGATCTATTAAGATTAAACCCTTCTCCTTTCTCAACCGTCAATTGATAATTGTTGACTTTCGGGCGAAGTTGTCTGGGATGGGCATGAGCGTTCAGGTACGTCGCGCTGCGCGAAAGCAATACATACTTGTGGTCACCAATGAGAATCATCTGGTTCGTCTTTTCGCCCAAAGCCGTCAGAATATGACTCTCTAGGATTTCACCAGCTTCTTCGACGAGCAACACATCCGGACTAACCGCGGCAAGATCCTCCGCATACTTGGCAGCCCCAGTGGTCGTACACCCGATGATCCTCTTTTGTTTCAACAACGTCACTGTAGATTCTCCGAACCTCCGAGTCAATTCATCTTGAGCGTTATTATAATCCCTGCCAACGTTGCATATATCCGCAACGACACCCTTCATGATGTCTCCTTTCCACCTGGCGAGACACGCCCGACGAGAGGGCAGATCCATGCTCCATATCGTTGCCGCATCACGTACTGTGGGGTGGTTCTTGAATATCCCGGCATCCCACCCTTTCGACCATTGCCATAGGAGATAATCCTGCTGTATCTTTTTCCCCTTCCTCACGATCTGCAATCCGTCAGGCTCCGACGGAACCTGGAACGCATCCCAGAACTCAGGGTCTTCGAATTCAATGTGAGTGAGTATGTCATCGAGCGAGATCGCTCTGTCTGCTTTCACAAGTGCTTGGAAAGAGCTCTGTAAACGGTCCACCAAAAAACCAGACCTGGACTTGGCTTGTTCGATGAGGGTCCATTCTGCTTTAGAGCGTGGGTGTTTGACGCGTTCCTGGGACTGTAGCGAGAGGTGCTGCACGGCCGCGCTTGCGCGTCCACCGATACGAACAATTGAGTCAGCTGCAATACCGATCCCGATAAGATCGTCGAGGAATTGATCAAGAGCGTGATTGGTGTAACACACAACGAGGATCGTTTGAGATGTGTGCTCGTGGATCGCTTTAGCGAGAAGAGCACCAATGAAAGACTTCCCAGTACCTAATATACAACATGGATGAGAATGCGCATCCGGTTGAATGGTTGAAAAATGAATACGCACCTGGGGGCCCTTGGATCAATGCTACACGCTGACATAATCCAGCAAGGAGTGAATCTGCTTGAGATCTATCGAGTTGGACCGATTTGGACATCGCAAGGATCGACTGGAGGTCCGTGGAGGGGTTATCTGAGAGCCGCTGTACAACCTCATCAACCTGTATGGAGGGCAGTGGAAGTGTCTCCCCCTCGTCCCAGAACAACAACTCATCCGACAGAGGAACAAGCTGCATGCTCTTAAGTGCTTTGAGAATTGGTTCGTATGCAAATAAGGCAGTATCGATCTGAAGCAGCCGTACGTGCATGGCAGTGCTTAAACGAAAGAGGGTTTTGGACGTGCTGGCTTCGCCTTCCAGCTGGAGGACGATCTTGGGGGGCTTCTGGGCGAGTAGATCGTCCACGCGGAGAACAGTGGCGAAGGAAATTATATCTTCATCTGCAATAAGACAAGCGAGTGACTGGTGTCTGAGAATCTTGAACCCAGGATCGTCCGAGAGGAATTTTTTCCTATCATCAAAATCCTTTAACCCTTGGAGCTGTGGGAAGTCGTGATGACATTGAAGGACGAGTCCCCAACGGGAGCCTCTATCCTGCGAGCCAGTGTACACATCGACCATGGAGAGCCCGTTAATGTGGAGACCGCGATGCCGCCCAGGCTTCTTCTTCAGCGCGATTTGAAGCTCTTCACGCATGTCATAAATCATATCTTCCCTGAGCATGCGAAAAGTATTGTCCAGATAATCCGCGACGCGAGTGTCGGACGCCTCCGGATCATCTAAAACAGAAGCGGGTCTGATGAAAGGGGGCTGAGTGCTAAGAATCTCATCTGCTGTGGGGAGGATGGCAATATCGCGGAAATTTAGAAGGTCGTTGTCATGTCGGCCCCCGGGACCACATGAATCGCCAAGAGCACCACCAGAAGCAAAGGCAGCGAGGACATGATTGATGTGGTGAGCAATCTGCCGCACCTCGTGCTCAGAGGATTCAACCAGCTTGTTGATAATAGATGACCGTGAGGCGAGCTCTCTATATGGAGAGGCATTTTTGTCCTTGAGAGCGATCAGCCTATCTAGAAGTTTTGCGAAGACGAGCTGAGCTTTCTCCGTCAACGCCCCCGCCTCAAATCCCTGCGCGAATGACGACCAGAAAATAGGAGGTTCCACGATAGTGAAAAGGATGTGATCTAGCACACCTCCACCGAGGTTTGCGGCCCGTAGTAAGTACTCGAGGGTACTGGTGGCGTGACCATTGAGGAACGGCGGAGAGAGATCGAAGCGCATAGCATTTTGGATGGAAGGTAGTCCATGCTGACTCGAAACAAGACTGTCCACACACTTTGCGGTGTCTTCCTGGGCACAAATGGCCTCGAGGAAAAGGCGAGAGTTACGAGGCTCCAGCGAGACTTTGCCATGCAAGACATCGTAGAAGCGTTTGTTGAGCTGATTAGCGCGAGCCTGGTTCATGTGGGGTATTCCGCAGAAAGCAAGATCGAGTGCGACTTGGCAAAGCGACGCGGGGACGGGTTTTGAAGATGGTGGGAGTGCACAGGAAGTTGAACACGCATGCAGGTGGTGGCGAACAAGAAGTCGATCTTATATATCACGATGATCAGCGTGACGCTCAATCGGGCAACTCTCGAACCTGCAGAATCAGCAATGTGACCAACAAGCTGTAGAACCTTGTAAACTCACGCCCACATTGACTCCATCAAACTTTACGTTGCGTTGAACTCTACTCGTTGTAGCTGGATATCGGATATGCCACGAGCTGACTGCAGCGAACCCTTACAGAACCTCCATGGCACCACGATATACAGTGCGTCACCTCCTTGCTATCGATCGTTGCCACAAGTCAACATCCTGCGATTATGACCACCCGGCATACGACGAAACCTGGGATGACAACATCTAACTGGTAAGACCCAGTTAAATAGTTCATGATATCATGCACGGAGAGCACTGTATACCCGAGTGCTCGGATGCCTCCCTAACTAGGAGTCAACACGTGCACTATAGCATGAGCTATTCGACGGTGCGGTGTCGGGTACCAGGTGTCTGTGGCACAAAGAAGCAGCAGATCCAAGTAAACTCCACGTGTCACCATCTAGATTATTCAGTGGGCGGTGAAGAATGCCAGTGTCAGAGTCGCGTTTGTTCGAAGGTGCAACCATAGCCAGGCACATCGTTAATGCCTAAGTCGATGCCAGCCTTCCAAGCAAGTGCGATAGTCTCGAAAGTTAGGTTGATGAGTTGGCTCGGTCGATATTGAAGATGACCGAGTTCAAGTTGTTAAACTGGTTTCCGGCAGTATCCGGCGGAATGCGAACAGTACTCCGAGCGGACCATATTACGGGGGTCCGACTTACACTCTCAGCCTGAATACTAGCTGTAGTATCGGCCGTCCATTGGAAACCGGACTAGCTGTCGCCGAGAGGGCCCTGTTATATCTGGTTATATCCCGTGGCGCTGGACTCTTTGGCAGCACACAGCAAACGTGCTGCCGGCTTCGTGATTCTCTCGAGGCAAACGAGTCAGACTAGTAGGCAGCGGCGAGCGAGTTCGTCTGGAAAGCGATCCACATGCATTTTCCAGCGAAGGCAGTAGAAATTTAATACTGGAAATGTACAAGGACACCCAATTCGACCAAGTTCGTACACTCATCCCGACATTCTCATTACCCGAACTTGGACAACTATAAAAAATATGTACATAAGGCTGTAGGTGTGCTTTTGTATACCGCCGAGGATGGGATTTGCGTGATATTTTGCTCTAGGCCACACTTGTCATTCTGCGCGACAAATGGCAAGTCGAAACCCACATTAATCGACGATCCAGAGTTTGTTCAATCGACAGAATTCATGTTGCGTCCACTGTAGGCTCGCCCGCAGACCATTACCGCGCAACTTGATCACGGTGTCAATCAAAAGATCAAAAGTCACCATCTAACAGCACAGCTTGTACGTTTTTCCCATCAGTGCCCGGCAGGTGATGACATTGGTTTCGGCGCCCATATTCGCTGTTCTTGGGCATCAACATCTTCCATTTCTGTTCTATGTAGCGACAAACGGGAAGCGCTGTCAGGCAAGTTCTGACCCCGCTACAGACTCGTAATGTGGTCTCAATAGTAAAGAACAATCGTTCCTCCAAGGGGATTCGAATTCCTCGACCCGCGGCGTTTGGCGGGCCGCCTCGAGACGGAGCCATGGCTGAAAATATTCTTGGATGACAAGTAAGTATAGTATTGAAGTACCCACGATGGCTCCCAAAGCACCTGACGAGGCTCACGCTCCTCCGTCAGCTATAAGTAGCTGTCACGTCGCCTACTGACTTGTTTTCTCTCGCTCTCTTATCCTTTGTTCACACTTTCGCGATTCGCGAGATGCCGGCTACCTTCACCAAGACATTCGAGACACCGACGTACAAAGGGACTATCACGATCCCGCTGGGACTCTATATTAATGGAAAGCACGTAGATCCTGTGGAAGGTGGATCAATCGAGTGTGTTGTGATTTTGATTCCCACATTCGATGTTCGTGCTAATTCTTGTCCAGAGTCGTTAATCCATGTCTGCCTTTCCGTTTCGTGGTCGATGGTTGACTGACGTTATGGCCAGCGACAGGAAAGGTCATCACTTCCATTGCGGCCGGCACAAAAGCCGACATCGACATTGCGGCGCTGGCTGCGCAGAAAGCCTACAAGACTTCTTGGGGACTCAAAGTCCCCGGCACAGAGCGCGGGAGGCTCCTGTTCAAGCTGGCTGACCTTATGGAACAGCACATTGAACAATTCGCTGCTCTGGATGCCCTTGCCAATGGTACATTTGTTACACTAGTTTTTCGGTGAAATGAGACTAAGGCTTTTTGATAGGCAAGGCTTACAAGACTGCACACCGGGGGGATAACAAAGGTGGTATCGCTGTCATGAGATACTACGCTGGTTGGGCGGACAAGATCAATGGAAAGACGATCGAGGTGGACTCACCAATCAACCACGCTTCCCTTACTCATCCTAATTGGCTATCTACAGACGAATGACAAGAAACTGTCGTATACTCGTCACGAACCCATAGGTGTTGTGGTTCGTTTCCTCATCCCTCCCGTGTGTGCTCCTCCAGTTACGACTCACCCTTTCATAGGGCCAAATCATTCCGTGGAACGTACCAAGTCAGAATATCTCTCTTCTTGATCACACCTTCCCCTAACCCCGTTAAACTAGTGTTCTCCCTCACGCTCAAGATCGCACCTGCCCTTGCAACGGGGAACACCATCATCCTCAAACCCTCCGAACTCACCCCACTGTCCGCTCTTCTCTTCACGACCCTCATCGAAGAAGCTGGGTTCCCTCCAGGTGTCATCAACATCGTCAACGGGTACGGTGCCACTGCCGGTCAAGCCATCTCCGAGCACCCCATCATTGGCAAAGTCGCCTTCACCGGCAGCACTCTCACAGGTCGCAAAATCATGGAGGCCGCTGCCAAAAGCAACCTCAAGCCTGTCACCCTGGAACTCGGGGGAAAGAGTCCCAACATCATCTTTGACGATGCCGATTTGGAACAGGCCGTCAAGTGGGCTATTCATGGGATCTAGTGCGTGATAATTCTCTTATAGGTTCATGGTGGGGATTCGACCTGTTGCTATTTTGTAGCTTCAACCATGGACAGAACTGTTCGGCTGGGTCGCGGATATTCGTACAGGAGGGGATCTACGACGAGTTCCTCAAACAGTTCACGGAGAAAGCGCTTGCGATCAAGGTGGGCGACCCGTTCGAGGAAGAAACTTACCAAGGACCTCAAGTGTCCAAGACCCAATTTGAGGTATATTTTCCCCTGCCCTGACTTTAGAGCCGTGCCCATTAATCTCCATCGACTTGGAACCAGCGCATCATGGGTTACATCGAATCCGGTAAAGCTGATGGTGCAAAGGTGCACTTAGGCGGGAAGCGTATCGGAGACGAGGGATATTTTATCCAACCGACCATCTTCACGGGGTGTCAACCACAGATGAAGATCGTCCGGGAGGAGATCTTTGGACCCGTCGCGTGTGTCCTCAGGTTCAAGACCGAAGAAGGTACGTACTCCTTTGCTAGTACCATGTTGTGCCTATCAAATGGCACTAAACCACTGATGATGCATGTACAGAGGTGATCGAGGAAGCCAACAACACGACGTACGGCCTTGCAGCGGCTGTATTCACGAAAGATATTGAGAGAGGGTTGCGTGCTGCACATGCCCTAGAGGCAGGCAATATGTGGGTACGTGAACCCCCTCCTTGCGCAATCTTTTCCCCAAAACTCCATTCTCACTCTCGCTTCTTCCTTTACTCACACGCAACTGACGCGGATCGATGCGACAACAGGTCAACTTCACCAACCAGACCGAAATTCAGATGCCTTTTGGGGGGTTCAAGCAGTCGGGTATAGGAAGAGACCTGAGCGAGTATGCTTTGGACAACTACACCAACATAAAGGGGGTACACGTCAACCTTGGTATCAGGTTGTGAAAGGTCAAGGATGTGAGAATTGTATAATTACACAAATGTATCAGTATCAGTACCTAAGGTATGCATCATGATAGGCAGGAACACAAGGATGTGGTCATCATTACACAGCAGGCGAAGATTGAGTAGGAGCCTGTCACTCAGGCCGAGCGTCACCCATACGATCCGACCCATCCATGGAGGTCGTCACAGACTGACAGGCTTTTTCTCTCATGGCAAAACGATGCTTACGGCTGCAAGCTGGTCCGAGGAACTACATCAGCCCACATAGGCCATATCGACTATGGATAACCATTCCGTTGGCTCATCTACCCACTGGTGCCACCATGGTCATCACCTGCCGGGGTTCCGTTCTGCAATGGAAACTAGACAGTGACTCATGATCACGCGACCGCCATTCTGATAGGCGGAAGCCTCGCCATGCGCAGGGGTACCAATCGACCGATAATTCAAACTCCGCTCGGCCGCGACCGAAGCGACCTTTTCGTGTCAGGTGACGTGCATGGATGGCTGTGCACTGAGGAGGGAAATATGGGATGACAAATGCTTTAGTAATCTACCCCTTGGAAGGGTTTGCCGGGTTCCGACAGGCTACCCCTCGAGTACCGGCTCGCGACCCCTGCGCATGACCAAATGGTCCATCGGCCCATTTCCGACGGCAACTGCACTGGCATATACAAAATGACCCAATATTCCCTTTGATGAGTCCTTCCAAATTTTACCGCCATCACCATCATCGATGCTTCGGTCATCCGAAGCCATGCCCCTTCCATTACACATTCTCTCCGAGCACTAAACCAGACAGCCTGCTAACGCGGAATTCTGAGATGCGCCTGATCGTACAGCCTTGGCACGCCACAATCCAGTGCTCGCTTCAAGTTGGAGAACAATTTTCGCTGTCAAAGGTGCTTACGTGCAATCCTATACTTTCACAGTAAGCGATGGAGCTCCATGCAGGATCGCGTCACTGAGCGTGTCACGGCCCCGGCGGTGAGCATAAGTAGATTGATCATTGGAGGTTCCTTCCACAACCAACGACTACTTACAATGAAATGCATTCATCGTGAAATCGACTCAGACTGTAAAGAGGCACATCAAGGAGTTACTGAAAGTTCTTAAATACTAAGATAAACTAGGAAGGCAAGGAGTCCCGTACGAGGTAAATCGTACCGACAAAAATCGCGCAACAAGCTAAGGCGAGCACCAGCGCACCTGTCCAAGCACTGCTAGCCAAATTAATGTCACTGGAGTTAGGAGCAATGACAGCAAATGCGGAAGCACCCCAGGTGTAGACGCTCGAATCACAATAACAATTTTCATACACACCCGAGTATTGGAAGACCGAGTTGGCGACGATGCCAATCGCATTGATGATGGCGACTGATTTTCCTATCCACCGTAGACAATCCGCAACCCGCGCAATCGTCCGAGCATGCATCCACTCTGCATTAGGGCATTCAATTTTGGTGATATCTGATTCCGGGGGTTCATCTGAACCAATGTTGAGCAGTACATCTCCTCCTTCAGGTTCTCCGCCAACATTACGGGCTGGAATTTCCTGCAATGGTATAGCAACACCGCTTGCTCCCCCTGAGAGTCCTGAACCATTGCCTCTGATGCTAGGTGTCGGAGTGCATACAGAAATGGAGGGTGTGCGTTGCCCGTCACTTTCCAAGTCAGGGGTCGGGTCGTCGGTCAGATGATGTGCATAGTATCCAAGTACGCTGGACGACACAAGCAGAATCCACACTGCGGTAGAAAGTGTCCCATATATCAAGTACGCGAGAGAACGGCATCCGATTCCCTAGGATGACGATATTGAGTCGCTGGGTCATCTCTCCATAGGAAACCACTTACGATGGTAGGAGTGAACCAGACCACGAGAATGGCTGCACCTGTTGTCCCCCATTGCAGCTGCAGCGACATAAGGGATGCCACAATCATGTTATGGAAGACGCCTCGGGGCCAAAGAATATTTGGCCCGGGGTATTCATGATCAGGATGGCAGTAACGAATGATTTGACCACGATTCCCCAGTCGGCCCTCTCGGGGGACGCCATGACGCACATTTCCAGGAATGTGCTTGCTGTCGACGCCAACAGCATGATTCGACTTTCGCCAAGCTGCGCGGTAATATAGCGAGGTCACGTAGGCAGTTCGAGACCACGACAACGTTCTTGCATAGTTGAATACCGGAGGGATTCGCGACTCGTCTGGGGAAGCGATGTTTCTGTTGTACAACTTCCAACCCGGAGTGGAGTCAATGGTCAAACCGAAGTTGGAGATGACTCGGGAAGGAGTTGCACGGGGGTCATGGGAATCCGCTACGAACACCTGTCTATTCGCCTTGTCATACGCGTTGTGCACGCGGGTGTAGTCACATTTAGGCGAAAGAACCAACCAGCCCACAACAATCGGTAACAAACAAAGCCACAGCGATCCAGTTCCCTGCCCGGGGGAACTAAGATTGTCCCCAACATTAGTGAGGGAATCGGTAACGGAAAGCATAAAGGCAATGACCACCCAAGTGATCGATGTTGCAGATGCGATTGACCACGTGTGTGAGTAATCGAGTTCCGCTGCAAACGTGGTCCACCAGTCATCATTATCTGGGTGAACCACGAGAGACTCGAATCGAGCAGACTCCCCAGGGTGAACGCGTAAAGGAACCTGTTGTACACTGGCCAAAACCTGCACCACAGATTGACGGACCGCAGCACTAGGATAGTCAATCTCTGCAAAAAGCTGGTCGTTGACCCATCGTGCATTAAGGAGGGTCACGAATAACGAGTAGCCGGCGAGGGTTGGGGAGCCAAGTGTCAAGATCGCAGACATGAGATTATCCGTCCTACGTCGAGCACCAAACGGGAGCTGCGAGATCAGAGCGAGATATGGCAGGAGCCATGTGCAATACTCCTGCGAGAATACAATCCAGCTGAATGGCTCCTGGCCTGCTCCACAGTAGTCAACACAGCCAGCGTATGAGAGCGCAGTGGCCGCATCCGCAGAGTTGGGATCGGTTGCGATTGAGGAACCCTTGCTCGTACGAAGTACCGAAAAAGCGGTTATGTTCGAAATGTTCAAGCTTGAAATGCAATCCTGACCACTTGAGTTCGTGGCGCAACTGATCACATCTGCTAAACATTGCGTGAGATCTACTGCATCCGCATGAGTTGGGTGCAATGCAAGCAAGACGAGTAATATATAGGCTTCAAAAGGTATATCAGATAGATGTGGTGAAAGGGAAAAAGAAATACCTTTCCATTGGTGTAGTGGCATGTGGGGCGTGGAGGATGGTCTAACGATGGCTCCTCCGTATATAGGTAGTCATGGTTGCGCGGGATCCGCCTTTACAGCAGTGTGCTGTGGATAACAAACCTTGTTAGTACCCGAGGAAGCAAGGAAGATCAATCTTCCAGGAGTACCTGACATTACACTGCATCTGCGGCAATGCGTCTGGTAGCTATCTCGCACAGCCGAATATGCAAAAGCGTTGCAAGAATTTTCTACTAGAATCCCCTTCACCTGGAAAAAATAAATGGGCCTCGCAGTCATCAAAACAGTAGTTAACACCCACTAATAGGCATGCAAATACGGATGCGGTGGGCTGTTTTATTCGTGAAGTCACCCGAACAATGGCTTGGCGGTGCTTGATAAGAATCACTCGCTTCCAAGTCCTCCAATCTATGAGAATAAATGAAGTCATATGATGCTATGTATCTGTTGAGACACCAAAAGAGCTATATGTTTATTGCGCCATCATTGAGAGAACCTGAAGAGTGATGGATATCACCATCCATGGTAGTACAGTCGAACAAGAACCTCACTTGTCAACTTTAATGGTCACTAAATCTAGACAAGGATTAAGAACAAGGGGCGAAATTTGAATACTTCAAGAACAAAACAAGGAATAAAAAAGGGTTGATTGATACGTTACCGAGATGTGTTTCATCGTGCCGTCATCCGCGCCTTTCACGTCACGACAGGATCCTACATATCCTGTTCACGCACAGCGAGCTGCGATGATCGCTGGATTGCCCTCGGACCCAGTAGCAATCGCGGCCAGTGACTGCTGACACCAGTGGTCGTAACGGCGCCATCAAATCTTGTGTCGGCCCATCTGGCGACTCTGCGGAGGCGGTGATTGAGAGACTGCGCCTGTTGCCTGAAGAGGCCCAAGCAATCGTTGCCCGGGTGCTGGTGTGGAAAGAAGTTCTGAAGCACCCTCGAAGACCATGTCAAAATACATGAGTGGTATCGTTCTAAACCCCAGGTCCTCATGAAATGCCCTGGCCCAGAAAGTACCCAGCTGTGGTGATGAAATTCGTCAGAGCATTCGAAACCCGTCAATGAAGAATCTGATACCAGATAGTCTGGCGTCGTAACGAGGTGATCGGACGAAAGCGAAGGTGGGGAAAATAGTAACGAACAAACGTAACTTACATATGAGCGCTATTGGCACCGCTACTCCAGGTTCTGATTGGGTGCCTTAGGTAGGATGTTCTGTGATGGAAAATTCAAACCATTCACCTACAAAGACTCTTAAATATCTTTTTGATCGATATCTAATGTTTAATCAAAATCGCAGCAATTAATGCTTGCAGTGTAGAATTGCTAGAATACTTGATCCAGCTTTGACTCGGAAGTCGGTGGCATGTTTGTTGTTTGTAGGTATTTGCCCCTAATGACATCAGAACGTCGACCCGTGTAGGGAGCGAGCACTTAAATTAATAGCCATAACTCGCGCACTTCAAGTGCATAGATCCACACACTGAAAATGATTCCTTTTCACCAGAAGTTGAACCAAGCTGATCACGTAGATGTACAACACAGACATTACCCTCACAAAAATTCGCTTCTCTTTGCCCTTTGCCCTCTGGCCTCAGGCGTGTCACCAAACGCCAGAGACTCAGATCAGCCAGTGGCGTACCGATCCCCATCCCACACAGCCTCCTCAGCAATCGCCCACACTTTCTGGACAGCTTCCGGGGCAAGTGCAACATGAGCAGGTGCCACATTCTCCTCGAGATACTGTTCATGGCGTGTTCCGATCGATATACAATAACGATCGTTCTACTCTTTTTTGCACGCACCTTGATTTACTTGGACCCAGGAATGGGAGTGATTTCATCCTCCTGTGCAAGGAGCCATGCGAGCGCCACTTGTTCCGCAGTCGCGTTGTACTCTTCGCCAATATTTGGAGCTCTTCTACCAGCTTCAAGATCTTGGGAAAGTTTTCCTTCGAGAACCTGCATATCAATCATACGAAATAGAGAACACGCGTCTGAGCAGATTCTCGGGCCAACTTGGTCGTGAAACTAACCTCTGGAGGGTCCGCCTGAAATCTCCTTCAAAACCATCCGGAGATTTCTGTCAAATAATCCCAATGTATTCCATCAATAGCCACAGTATCAGGAAGATTGATGTTGCGACATGGCAATCTTGGTGGCCACTCACATATCCACCAGTCAACAAACCCCTTCCGAGTGGTGAGTAAGCGATGATCGTGATGCCGAACTCCGATCTCGCAGTCTTCAGTACGTCATTCCTTTCGATGCGAGGTCGAAAGGCGAATACTCGAGCTGAACCGCAGCGATTGGGTGAATGGCGCTTGTGCGGCGCAAGGTATTGGCGCTGCATTCAGAGAGACCAAGGCATCTGATCTTCCCTTGCCTATATGGCGATGAGGCCATAGCACCAACTATCACCTACATGCAAGAGCGCAGGAAAACAGACAGGCCGATGTTAACTACCCATGTCTGTTACTTACTTCAATAGACACCTCAGGGTCAGGACTGTTTGTCCAGGGTTAGTATCGCCAGTTACTGCGAAAGGGACGCATGACCAAGGAGGAAAGAGACTTGCCGATGGAGATAATAAAGATCTGTATAGGCCACCCCCAAACGCTGGAGGGATCGGTTGAATGATTCCCCTACATGTTGGGCAGAGCCGTCTATGCTAAGCTTTGTCATCCTGCGACCGATGAAACCGAACTTGGTAGCAAGAAAGATTTGGTCACGTTTACCAGTCTTCTTGAACCTGAAAAGCGAGTTCAATCATACTGCGTACGGAGTGTGGTTGGTTTGAGTGCTACGAGATACATCGGCGGACGTCGCTAACTTGTGCATGTGCTCACCATTTTCCAATCAGTTCCTCGTTATCGCTGTAGACATTGGCGGTGTCTCAGAACGTGCAACCGCTCTGGAAAACGGCATTGAGGATCTGTCATCATATCGGTCGAGACAAACGATGCAGTAACATTAAAAGGTGTGTCACGGTAGAGCTGGATCACCCCAGCGATCGATACTAACCTTCAACCTCTCTTCATCTTGTTCGACATCCCCATACAAAGTCGAGAGACCCATGACACCAAAGCCGATGGCAGAGATAGGCATATTACAGTTATCTCTACCCGATTCAGAGCTTACGAGTAGGGTAAGCCGTTGGTCCGATGTAATCAAAATAATATCAGTGGAAGGAAGGTGCATGTAAGACAGCGGAACCTACCAACACAATCCTAGCGTAGTGGACTAGCTCACGCTCCAAGCTCAACCTCACGACAGGAGGTTCGACATTTTACGCATATGGCATACTTTGTGTGCCGGCCATGCAAAGCCTTGCACGATCGGATCCAACGACTGACTGACATCTTTACAACCATAATTTGAAACGTGTTTCAGCTTTAGTACAAGATAGAATGCATGATATGTACGGTCGTCAACAATATCTGAATCACATTACACACCCCACCTTCCAAGTGCCTAATTCCCAAGTCCTCTGATGAAATCAAGGGCTAACCGCGGGCTAAATCATTCAAAAGTCAGCAGACGAAGATAAAGACAACTGGGGAGACGCACCTGTCCACGGGTTTGACGGGAATCTTCTTATCGAGCAGTTTCCCGTCTTTGTCGAACACGAAATGACTCCGCTTGGTCTTGTTACCATCGGCGGCACCGAGGGCACCTATAAACGTCCTCTGAGGATCTGAGAGCAACTGATACGGTAATTGTTTCTTCGCATCGAAACAAGATCGTCAGAACGAGTCAAGGAGCTGAGCTATACATGCGGACTGGATCACCTTTGTCTGCCACTTTGTCTGGGCGGCGGGAGAGTCTGCGCTGAGGCAGTAAACGCCATAGTTGAGCGCTTCAAATTCTTGCCAGACATCTCTGAAGCTGCACGCCTGAATGTTGCAACCAGCTACGATCAATCGAATTGCATCGCTTCAGCCCATCGATGTCATCACATTGCCCAAGAGACATCAAGACGACATCCCTCGTGCATGGGGGTCGAGCAACGATATACTCACGTGTATCGGCTTTTGGAACTAAGAAGAGAACGACACCTTTCTCTGCCGTGAGCAATGCCGTGTCGACGTCTTCGCCCTTTTCGTTCTTTAGAACGAACGATGGAAGGGTCTCCCCGACGTCAACGTTCATGGGTGCGTCCGATGGCGCTGATGAAGGCTCTGCGGCCGCAGAGGGCTCTTCAGCCACCACGTTCCCCGCAGCTGGCGTCTCCTCCGCAGAAGGCAGCTTTACCTATCCCACCCAAGCATCGTATCACCATTGGGAAGTAAAAATGATGATGATTTTTCGAATCGTAAAAAATGAGAGAAATCAATCGATGGCATCAACGGCCCCGAACTCGACGAGCAAAAACAGACAACACAAACGCGACCAACAGACCTTTTTCGCATCTTGCTCTCGCTGGACTCCATCGGCGTCTTGTTCCCCTTCTTGGCCAGCTTTCAAGGCCCGTTTTCGAGTGGTCCCTGCCTTGTTAGACTTGGCGCTGCCATTGGCAGCATTGGAGGCTCCTTTTCGGGTCCTCTTTGCGGGCGCTTCAGGTCGTGCTTGTGCTGAAATCCGACTTGATCGACGAGGGGCATTGGCGATTTCCGTAGACGGTTCAGCCATACCTCAGATGAAAAGAACAGAAACAAAAACAAAAACAAAACAAAAACAAAAACAGAGGGGGTGGGTGAGTGGGTGAGTGGGTAATGGATGCAGTGTTGGGTGACGAGATTTTTTTATGGGGGAAAGGCCCTGGGTCTGTGCGCAGAAACTTAGACTCGCCCGCATGGCATGGGCCTGCCATATTAATATTGATGCCGCAGTGGAGAAACTGCATCACGCCGTCATCTGCCAGTGTGTTCGTGACTGAGTGCGCACAGACCCTGAGTCACTGCCACACAGTGACACAGTGCCGGGCCCATACAGCGAGGTTTGCCTTGTCAACATCACCGCTCTCCTCACCGCTCTCGAGTGTCGTGCTGTCTAGAAATCAAGGTAGTGATCCTTGCCGGAAGATCGATACCTAGAAACTTCGTGCATACTAGTAGTATTGTAGGTACACGCTGGGGTATATCATCGAATTACATAAACACAAACGTGTACTGTACCTCAAATACTCGACATGCTGAACGACAACGACGTGTCTGTGTCTTCACTGACTTGGTTCATAACGTTTAAACGATCACATGCAGGCGGATATGAACTTCCAAAAGACGATTGCCATGCAACAAACAGCACGGACTTATCGCAATGTGTATATGCATTATGCATACCGATACACACGCCACGACGATTAGTCCCTGGAGCAAAGGAATTCATGTCGCACCCCCCAAGAGTGGAAACACTCTCATGTCCACGGGATCGGTGAATGCATAACAGCGGCGGTGTCCACTCGCGTGGCATGGTAGTAGCCTTTCAAGTTCGTGTGCGGCGGGCCTCTGTAGTAGGCAAGGAAGGGGTGTCGTCAAATGCCGCCTCTTGGATACCGACCTCAGTGGGAAACGAGAGGGAAAGACCCAGCGGTTCCAGGGAGCTACGCAGGAAGAACGCAGGAGACGAGAGACTACAAGAAGCTAACCACAGGAGACAAGATGAGGAGGAAGTACTGGTAAGGGAGGCTATCGACTCCGCCCACCAAGCCTACAAATGTATTGTGATTTTGCGCGTAGTCGGGTCTAGACGCTCCTCCATTTTGTCCTTGACGGTCGGGGGAAACAAAGTTATTTTGTTGGACTGGTAAACGCTCTGCCATCACGCGAAACAGATACAATACATTCTCAGCCATCCAGAACCCTGATACATCTGTGACGGTACCTACACACGGTTCACATTACCATCACATCTCTCAATCGTGCCTCTTCAGTACGAGGCACGAAGTTCACCTCAAAGTGCGACAGATGGGACACAATATTGTCCATATCCGGCGTAGTATCGATCGGCGCTCCGGGGCGCTCAACAATTCGGAATGACCAGAGAAGGAATGCAAGCGTGATAAACAGCGAGCGGTTTGCGAGATGCATTCCTGGACACACTCTTCGTAAATAGCATCATCACGTTAGTGACAGCAAGATCACCGCACGAAAGGTGAGCAGTCTGAAGAGATGCATACCTTCGACCAAAGCCAAATGAATAACACTCAATGTCGTTGCATAGTTGACCGTTTTGGTCGAGCCAGCGTTGAGGGTCGAATTTTTCAGGATCCGGGAACGCGAGAGGGTCTCGACTAATGGCCCTAGTGTACCAACGCCTCAGTCAGTCACTTTATAAGGATCAGAGGGTGAAGCATACATACCACTGGTTTCCGGTCACCGTCGTTCCAGCAGGGATGTGGCAGCCTCTCTGTTATTGACATGACGTTAACTAAGACACTATTCGTAGAAAAGATGTCGTACCCAAATGATATCCCTCGTCGAGCGGTGCGGAAAACCTATGAAAAGAATTGTCCGTAGAATTCTAGGAAGGATTCAAATTGTTTACCGAGTGGTGCGATGGGTCTCCAGCGGAGCACCTCTGAAATAAAAGCATGTAGTTGAGGAAGATCGTCCCAGTCATTCCAGCTCGGTACTGAGATTAGGGGAGGTGAAACGATACGGGGCCAAATGGAGGATGGGTGAACTTACGTCTATCCCTACCGACAACCATATCCAACTCCTCTTGTACCCGCGCTTGTGCATCGGGGAAGCAGGCTGCAGCCATGGTCATCGCAATGATGCTGTGTGCACTCTATGAGCCTCCATTTAGCCCATTTGGAGGTCATTAAGGGAAACCTCGCACCGTGTCAGACCCGGTTTCGAAGATAGTTCCAGCAAGGAAAGCCATCTCATCAATGGATAATTGATGGTCATGGGTATTTTCCAGTAGTGTTCTCGAGAATGACGGGGTAATGTCGTCCGACAACTAAAGGTATTTTTCTGGTTACACTGTTATGTTCTAACATGAGAGAAGGAGAATTCACCATTGCATGTTCCACGCGGTTCAATTGACCGCTATAAAACTTGAGATCAGACTCATGATATCTCCTAAGGCGCCTTCCATATCCGGGAACGTATTTTAACCAAGGGAAACGATCGATGAGGTAAGCACCAGGTCGCGTCCCTTCGATAAAGTGTTCGACAACTTGCTTAACCCCAACGAACTCTGGATCGTTGATAGATATGGGATTCGACTCGTCATACGTCACGCGTAGAGTGACAGATGTGGAATACCTAGAGCAGCGTCATACAAAACCCATACTCGGTATGCTAGAACGTACCTGTGTGCATGTTTTTGATGGTTGTTTGGATCATCGAGGATGTCGAGGATGAACATCTTCGCTTCCTCGAACTGGATGTCCGAGTACATGAACACCGCCTTCGCCTGAAAATGGGTGTGGATAACTTTCCTGAGCCGACGAAATCGCTCGCCGGCGCCTACGAATATGATTCGTTTGCCGCCCGAGAGAAGTTCACCCGCAGCAATCATTGGAGGACGGTCTACGAGTGCACTACCCTCTTTTTCCATTATCTCAGTTGCCGCCTGCAGACGAGAAACCAAAGGGTGTAAGGACTGTTGTTGAAAGCGAGTGAAGATGAAATTCCGTCTTACGTCGACCCGTGCAATAACGATGGCTATCTCACTGCCCTGACGAAGCGTGATCACAGGGCCGTACTCATTAGCCCAATCGTTGAACGCAGAGCCGATACTGAAGAATAGGCAATTAGTTCAAGGCATTGGGGAAAGTTAGGGAAGACGGTCTGACTTCACCGTGGGCATGACATTGTCCCAGAACCACCGTGCAGGTGGGCCAGGAGGGAGTGTATATCCTTCCTTTGAGGTTAGTCGTCGTTTCTTGTGATGGAGACCAGCAGATACTAAAGCGACGATTACCACCGTGACGATGGCAGTCGTAAGTGATGGGCTGATAATCACTGGCAACATGTTTGCTTTGTGCGACTTAGTGGCGCTATCTTCGGAGAGCCATTCGGGGGGTCCAGAAACACGGTAGATACATATCAGGCCGATAGTCGGAAAGTAGTCCTTCCATAAGCGTGTAGCCCCGCCCTAGCTCCGTTGGGCAATTCTCAATCTCCACAGAGATCTTTGTAGCCCGGACACTGTCAGTGGTATTGCTCTATTGTAGGTGATTATCCAGTAGTATTCCGATCGTAAGGGGAAAGTACATCATTGTCGGGCTGAGCTATTCTTCAACAAGTTCAAGGTCGCACCATACACGTGAAATTGCACCACCGGTTACAGCAGAACTTCTGGGTCTTTCGATGGATACCTACCTGTGCAGGCTTGAACGAGTCCGCCTTCATCACGAGAGTCCAGGATTTCTTATAAACCCTTATAATGTCTTATCATATGAGCCTAGCATTTTTAATATTATCCGCCCATCGTTATTTGGTTATTGTACTTACGAAGGTCTTATAAGCACTTATA
>JBBPNO010000097.1:0-61265 GCA_038090915.1 Boletus eberwhitei
GCGATGTGCCAGCGCCACTGTTGTCGACTATTGCTGCACAAGCAACCGAGCTACCACAGCCGCCCACTTTCGGGGAATCAGAAACACTCTCGAAGTCGAAGACCTCGTCAAGCCCAGGCACTGGGTCAGAGCAGAAGAAAATACCCAAGTGGTTCAAAGTTGGTTTGAGTAAGCAGATGCGATCCTGTGCTCATGTTACAGTTATTCAAGAATGACATCTAGGGAAGTAAGGTGTATTTCATTTCCTCCAGTTCCAGACAATCTACATCACTTCTTCGTCGTTCATGCCGACTTGTATGCTTAACAACTGCACCATACTTCTCAGTACACTGGAAATTGTGGATCCACATATTTTGCCCATGCACGTAACCCCCTATAACATCCCTCACATCAGACACTGGGTTGAGTTCACGAAGTGCTTCCGCTGCGATCTGCGAATCATTCCCGAGCCGACACAAGACCACAACCTTCGAGCTGACATTGGGTGGTAGATGGACAGAAGAGTCTGCGAGCAGTTGTGGAAGTGGAATGCCTAAATGAAATTTGTGAACAATACAGGGAGGATAATGTAAATCAATCTTACTTAGTGAACCCGGTAAATGGCATATACCGAATTCAGTCTTGGGACGAACATCAAGGAACACGCATTCTTCCTGCAATTGCAGTCTTTGTAGCTCCTGAAAGTAGTTGAGATTATTCTTTGCAGCGCGGAGCTGAACACCTTACTTGAACAGAGGTGCGGTCACCAGGGTTCCCTGAAACTGAAACCCTCGTATTTTTGGGCCGCACCACTGACCAGAAGTCTCCTGAGTCGAACGGTGGTGTCGGACAGAAGATACCTAGTCGGCACATTGTCTGTGCAATCTAAAACTATATCGTATGGCTGCAAGAGCGCCACCACGTTGGACGAATTTATCGCCTCATTGATGGGTTCCACCCGAATCGTCGAGTTAGTAATTCTAACTTCTAAGGGGATATCGCATCTTGAATGAGGAGACTCGGATCGACCATGTAGTACAGACTGTACAGTAATCACTCACTTTTTGATAGCAGCTTCCACTGAAAGTACTTTCAACATGCCGATTGTGGAGTACCTGTCTCTGTATGTTGGAAAGCTCGACTGTATCATGATCAATAATTGCTATTCGACCTAGTTTCGACTGGTAATTACGCTGATGACGCGCCGGAGATTCAGAGGAAATGCTTGCCAACACCGGCAGCAGCAAGGTACCGTATATAGAATGCAGGGCATCCATGACCTCTGATTGACGTCCTGCACCAACAACAGCTACCGATGCGCACTGCAGCTTGACTTGACCTTAAAGCGTCTGAATGCCTGAACAATAGAAGCAAGCATGTAAAGGATGGCAAACCGAAGTTTTCCAGGATCATTTGCCGGCCATAGCGCCCCAGGGTAGTCGCTGTGCAGTCTCGGCCAACTTGCGTCGTCCATCATCATGGTACTCGCCGCTGTTAACATTTGGTAATTGGGGCTGGCAACTTGTTGCTACTCCAGACCCTCACAATCTTGGGACGCTTGAAGTTTTGCTTAAAGTCCAACCAAATGTCCACGCCTACTACTGGCAGCACACGCAGCGATGTACCTGGTAAATGTCATCAATCCCGCACCGTCCGCCGCAGCCAATATGCCCATACCACCCATCCTTCCATGGCCAGATATCGGTCGTATCGCCAAGTGGTCTGTCTCCTCGTATAAAATTGGTTTTGGTGCCGAGTGCTTGAGGGATGGTGATCCGGACACGTTCTGGCAGTCAGTGCTTTCACTGCTGATCCAATTGCTGCATGTTTGAGCTGCGAGTAAGTTCCGATGGTCCCCAGCCTCACTTCATCACTATAGAATTCCCTCGCAAAGTCGCAATTCAGGTCGATTCGATTTCCTTCCTTTGCTTTCCGAAGACCTGATCACGCGGCTGCTCAGAAAATCAGTATATATCTCAGTTGGCCACAAGATGACTCTTACACACCATCAACCTTGGCGATTCGTGCCGGCACCGGTCCAAGTGATCTTCAAGATGTTCGAGTAGCTTCCCTCGACAAACCTGACGGCTGGATCACTTTTGATGTGTCGTCAGAACTAAGTGAAGACAGAACCACCTAGTGAGTTTCTCGGTTGACTAACAGTTGTTGCTTTACTGTTCTCCAGCAAGCCGGTCCATGCCTACGTCCTCCAAATCATCATTGTAGCAAACCACATGAGTGGTAAAGACACCCATATCCGTGGGCTGAAAATCCTTGGACCTATCGAGTTCGTAAATTCGTTTACTCGGCTGGTCGAGTCACAAGCCTGATCATTTGAGACTTGTTAGGGACAATGTCACAAATGATGATCCATTCCCTTTCACGCCCCCTGCATTCAAGATGTATGCAACAATTCGATAAATTATGCCACCTCTACATTACCCGTGTTCTAAAATGTATAACAGTGTGTCCGTAATATCATTCGCTAGCTCAACAGTTACAGTGATCTCATGGTACCGAGGCAGAGAACAGCAATAAACCAAAACCTGGACTACAGCAGTTAATCGTAAAGTCGATCATTATTTACTATGTTGGTACGATGGAACATGCTGCAGCCCGGCATATTGCCCCAGCACGGTCGGGTTAGTTGTTCCCCGCACGTGGGAGTGTGATGTGTGAACATGTCCGTTGTAGTATGGTTGAACCCCTTGTGTATGAAGGAGTGGTCCACCACCATTTAATGGGTGCGAGTTGGTGGTGCGAGGGTACGACGAAGAAGGGGACCATTGTTCGTGGACATGAGCGGGTGGGTGGGTTATAGCCTGTGTCTGAAGACAAAGAAACGTAAGATGCAGGTTAATGGAACGATGATGAAAGACTCACGTGAAAGGTAGATGGGTATGAAGCTATCCCAGTTGCCGAAGTTGTATGGGGCGCAATAGTATACCGTGCGTGCTGAGAGGGATTACCGTCCTGGACTGAGTACGTTGGTCGAGAGGTTGAGAACCCGCCTTGCTGGGGCTGATAATGTGCAAATGTGACGCCCGTCGGTCGGGTTTGTGAAGTGTAGGAATGGGACGACGGGCAAGGAACGGTTGTCTGGACGTCGGGATGATCGTACGGGTATCTTGCATTGGGTGGCGAGTTTTGGTAGTAACCACTGTTGGGGTAGCTTCTGGGATGATTTGAAGGTTGGGCGTAGTAAGTTTGAGTACTGGAAGCTTGTCCCCTCTTGCTGTTCACTCCAAGCGAAAGCAAGCTAGCAGAGTCACCGAGTGACGAGCTCTTGGAAGTTATCAGACGACATTGTCGACATATAAAATCTTCAGTATCCCAATTCCGCTTTGGACGTCCAGCCATTGTATCTTGCCTATCATGGCAAACAATGTGCTGCCACTTCCCACATATACCGCAACACAAGAGAGGAACACCATCGTCCTATGAGGGTGTGATGTCGGGAATAAACTTAAGCTTCATGAGTCAAAGCCTCTGTAGTGGAAACTCGCCTGATTAATGCCCTTTCGTCCACAAACCTCGCAGTCAAGCTCCCAGTTCTCAACAGGACTGTGTGACCCACTGCCTGTGCCATTGATCGGGGTGGCGCTCAGAACGACAGGAGCCTTGCTTTGTCCGACCAGTAGCGAGTTGGGGCTTGTCTCTTCCTGGACAATATTCACAGAAGCGCTGGGCCTACAGACTCCAGTCAGATCATCGAACGTGAAATATCAACAATGACCAAATATTGACTCTGCCTCGGGCTTCTCGGCTGATTGTTGCTCCTGAAGCTCGCGCTCCTTCCGACGCTGCTCTCGCGCATCCTCCCTTCTTAACCTCTCTACCTGCTCTTTTTGCTGACGAGCTTCCAGTCTTCGTGCGCGGCTCATTTTTTCTTCCTCCTCTACGCGTTTTCTCATCGCTGCACGTTCTTCTTCTTTTTCAAATTCCTTCATGGCAATCCTGGAGGAACGCTTGCGATGCACGACAGCTTCCTCCATCCGTCGCTTTTTCTCGACTTCCTTGGAGGAGATAAAGAGCGTATTGAGTTTGAGAAAGCATAAAACATACCCTGAGCTCAGCGGTAACCATAGGCACGATACTCTGCGATAATACTTTATGAAGTGCCTTTTCCGCATAATGAGTTGCTTTCTCGAACTGTTGTTCAATATTTTCCCATTCTTCTAGGGTCACACATATCTGTTTGGACAGGTCAGTGAACGACCGATTCAATACGCGGGGTACTACTAACCGTTTCCCACTCAGTAAAGTCGTCGGGAAGGGGAGGTGTGATGGGTGGGTCAACTAACTTCGCCTCCTCACCCTGGTGGTCCTCGGCTTCCACATTTGTATCTTTCTCCGCCGATGTTGGGTCCGTTTCCTCCGTTTCCACCACTGGCTTCTCGTGGATATTTCGTTCCGCCCCCACCACGTCATCTTCGCCGTCACTGAGTTCAGTGAGCTCACTGATCGAGCCATCATCGCTTTCTAAACCCGTCCTCGTTTTTTTCTTGCTGGCCGACAAGGGACCAGAGGGTGGATCCTTGGCAGGGCTCTTATGGGTATCGCTCACGGCCAACCATTCGTCAGGGACCTCTTGCCATTCATCCTCGTCAACCGCTGTACCTCGCAATCGCGCGCTAACCCTTATTCCAGTGGGTTTGTGAGGGGTTATTGATGCAGCCCTCGTGTGAGAGCTAGCCATTTGACGCCGAAAATCAGCAAGATCCCTTGCTTGCGCATCTAATCTTTGGTTTGCCCGCGTTTTCGCGGCACGACCCTCTCTAGGACCTTGTGAAGGTTGGAATTGTGCCTTGCCACGAGTAATGCGTGCAACTGATGATTGCCCAACGGCCCTCAAATCTAGATCGGTCCGCTGACGCTTCACTGATAAGGACTGCGGTTGCTCCTTCGTGGTATTTCTACCTGGTTTCCGCTTCCGTTTCAGGTTGAGTCTAGGTGGTTCTCGCTGAATCCAAAGACGGTCACCTGTTCACGATATTAGTTGGCGTCGTTGATCAGCATAACCACAAACCACCAATAAGCCAGTATGCATTTCTTTTGGAATCATATCCGATGGGTTCAATGCGCTATATTTCGTGACAACGAGTAATTCGTCAGGGACAGGACAGAAAGTGCTTGCACCTCGACATACCCAAGTGGCTTGTTCGTCGTCGTCAGTTTTCATCTGCTGACGAACTCTGTGTGGGTTCTGGAATTGCCATTCTACCAAGGTATGCAAAGACTCGAGCTTCGCAAGCATCGAGAGATCTAACCAATCAACCTGTCTCTCCGGAGGCTCTAGTGCTTCGGAAGAAACATCCTCTTCTTCATCCTTTGTAACAGAGGTGTGCTCTGCATCTACAACTGAGCCTTCGACGCGAACTGTGTTGTCAGGAGAAGGGGCCATGGTAGACTGCTTGCGCTCCAGTGATTCATTTTCGGGTTCCGGTTCGTCGAGCAGTACTGCAGAGGTACCCGGGGGTGCCGTAGATGCCCGAGAAGACTCGACAATGAAATGCTGAGAACGAGTCATGAGACCGATGGGGCTAGCTTCTGGGTCCCTCCTCTGGTACTGGCGTCGCAGTGTATTCTGCCAGCTATCAGTCCTGGATGTTGGACATCAGTGGAGACGTTGGGCAAAAAGGAAACGGCATGGGTGAGGGACTACTCACGTTATCTTTCTATCCTGAGTGAGAGTTATAAGCAAGCGTTGCATAATGCGAGACAGAACCCGGTTCGTCGAATGGACGAGGTCGTTTTCAACGTCCTATGCACAAATGACGAGATGGTGAAAGTGTCAAGGACTTTGTAATGAGATACGAACTTACGACGAGAGTAACGTCGGGGATGGCGAAGAGAGGACCGAACGTGAAGAAGAATTGAGAAAAGGCGGCCCATTTCCAATGGCGGCGGAGCTGGTGAATGTTGGAATCGTAAGGGGTGTCTGGTTGTTGGAGAATGGCGGGAGCCTGAGGGGTCGCAGAAGACGTGACCGTGCGGGTAGAGGTGCGGCGAGGCATACGCGCAGCCAAGTAAGCCGTTATAAAAAGGTCGGAGATCTACCGGCAGGTTTGGACCAAGCGGGACTTGCAAGACGCAATATCGGTGCAGTTGCGATAATGCAAGATAATGCAACAAATCAATGCAGCTTCTGAGTGCCGAAACTTGACTAGACTGCAGAGATGGGCTCGCTGAAACAAAATGACAAGCAGTACCGTAGGGCTAGTTTGTTCGAATCGCGCTTTGGCTCCAAGACTACGGTTGGACTCGAGTCGGACACCCCCCCCTTTGCAAATTTTCACCCTAAATCTATACCAATCTTACGTCATACATATACCATTTCTAGGTAGAGTTTGACACAAAAACTATTCTTCATCGACAATTTCGCACTGCTTCCTCAGCCGTCTCCGCATCCTCGCCTTTGCCGCTTTGGACATGCGACGGATCGCGGGTGTTTGGTGTCTGTCTTGTCCTCAGCGGTCTTGCAACGCCCGGATACGTCAGAACAACTCACGTCTCACGTTTCTCATGGCTACGCATGATGGCCCTGGTAGACAGCGTGATTTTCATGTGCGGCGCGAACGACTGCTTCGCGCTATTACAATTCAAATCAGCGACTCTGCCAGCAGCACCGCGTCACGCACTGTGAATGACCATTGAGCGCAAGGTGCAGCGCGTCCCTTCGATTCTCGCCCTCCTCCACTGAAATCCTGCCTTGCTGCTCAAATAGGAGCTGGTTGTACTGATGCAGTCCCGACGCATCGCCCGCGGATACGTCCCGTCCCTTCAAGTACTCACGCTTAATGATTTCAACGACGGAGACCAGACGTGCAATAGTGGAAGCCGAGACATCCGCCGGTGCCGAGTAAAGAACAAGTGGTCTGTCTGGATGGCTCTATGCACGTGTTGGATGCTTCCTGTCTCGTGAGCAATGGGACGCACTTCGAAAAAATCCAGCGCTTTCTTGATCCAAACACGAAGTTTCCCGTGTCTGGTTATACGGATCGAATCTGGCATCCCAGCCTCTTCGCTGGGTGTCGTTGTAAGCTCAGTAACACGTTCGACGTTCATTGGTTCAGTCCAAAGAACAAGTCTGAAGTCATGACCAGGTCTACCGTGGCGTGAGAAAGCGTGGGTGCAGTATTACATCTGATAGACTACGTGCGCTCTACCTACCGAACTACCATAGTTCTGCCGCTGCAATCGTGTCAAGACAGCCCTAGTCAATTTCACTGAATGGACTTACGTGACAGTCTTCCTTTCAGTAGCCGCTACCTCTGTCTTGGCACGGTTGAGGATCTTCTGAAATTCCGCTACACGATGGCGCATGCGAGAGTGCATGTAAGCCTTGCAACATTTAATGTGGTAGTGGAGGTAGTCGCGGAACAACTGAATGTGCGAGATTGTGTTGTATGATACATCAGGCTTGGCAAAGTGGCGGGGAAAGAGCACAAAGGTGACATATCCAATGTCTTCAGAATTGCGGAGACCGGGTACATCTCGGATTTCGAGAGGCGGGTCACGATTAGTATAAAGTACTTGAGGGGCGTTCTGGATACTGGGCTGACGTCGAGCATCAACGAATTCCTGGTGGAAATGTCACGGAAACTCTGCCCGAGTCCAACGCCGCCAACTCACCTGCAAAAACACTTTACCAAATGTCCTATCTGTTTCCTCTCGGAAGATGGTCGAGAATATGACTGTCACCCGATCGGGCGATGCCCGGATATATATACCCTCCTCATCACGATAATGAATCTGCATTAGGTCTCCGAGGGAGCCTCCCGATGTCTCTAATTCCTTCTGTTGACGAAAAGCCAATTCAAATGGGGCTGCAAGAGCATTACGCTTCAATAGGGCGATGGATTTGATGAATGTATCCCGCCTCGCTGCGGCCTATTAGTGAGATTCGCAGTTGATACTAAACACACACCTTCATCACCGGGGAGCTGCTCAAGGTCAATATCGAGACTAATATGGTACTCCGGTTCCGTTTGGGCCTTGATCAGGGTGCCGTATTCCCGTCTGAGTATGTCTAGTGCACCGTACGCTACAAGCTCATCCCAACAGCGAATGTTCATCGAGAGTTGAACCACCGTCTTTTTGTCTGGCGTTGACAAGTGGAATCTGACTCCATCGAAATCTACGAACAGGACATCGAGAGATGAGGGTCTTGTGAGTCACAATGAGCACGATGGACATATGGGTAATGTAAGGGTTATGGACCCACTTGACAGCCTTGTCTGCCAAGGTTGTTTGTATGATAACGTTGTGAGACTACCGTCATGTTAGCTTGTGCTGAATGACGCGGTGAGATCCCACCCTACCTCGAGGAGGATCATGCTGCCAACTTGCAAGGAAGCTAGCAAAGTGGTGGTGATGACAAAATATACGCGTGGGAACAATTGATATCTGCAGCAAAGTAATTTCCCTCGACAGTTTTCCAGCGACAGCCAACGTACCAGATACACTGTAGAGTATCACAAAAAGGTCGTAGCTTGCAATCATGGGTAAGCTTCTTGACTTCTGCATAACCATGCAACTTACCCCGAATAGCACCCAAAAAATCCAAGGCGCCCAAGATGTCTCTCAACGAGTTTCTCGGCGATAGCAGTGCGCATAAATTTTTGTACACTTTCCGTTCCCTGGTTGATCTCGCAAGTAGCTCTTGGCTCATGGGCCGATGAAATGGACTCACTTCCTACAGCCCGTAAGGACTTTACGCACCATTTGGTACACTGTCTTATTTTGTCACTTCTTCTAGCCTCGATTAAGACGGACGACGACAGGCTACCACGCCCTGGAGATCGCTTCAACAGGCGTGATGACTTTGCATCCTCCCGACGTATGTTTGGTTTTGAATCTGTTGGTATACCCCCGATTCACACCTTTACCCAGCCGATCGTCTGTTCCCTTCCGTGAGAGAAGAGGTCCCATTGCCATCCCATCCGCCTTTTACTGCATTTATCGGAAACCTCGCCTTCGATATCACTGAAAACGAATTGGCTAGCTTCTTCGATCCTCATCAGGTTCGTGGTTTACTTTGTCGAGACCCGCAATGTCCAACGTACACACAGGCCAAGTCCATCAAAATAATCAAAGACCGCGATGACAAACCAAAGGGTTTTGGTTACATTGAATTTGCAGGACTGGATGCCTTAAAAGATGCATTGTCAAGGTCAGGATCTGTGAGTTATCCTAGTTCTTGTGAATGAATACATTTGCTGACACTCTGAGCAGAGTCTATCGGGTCGCACTGTTCGAGTGAGCGTCGCCGAACCCCGTGAGTTCCTAGCAGATTGCGTTGGAAGGTAGACTCAATCTCGCGTTAGCGAAGGAAAAACCTGGATTTAGTGGTTCTGTTCCGGAGGAGGATTCCAAATTGTCTGGGAACTGGCGTAGGGAAGGCCCTCTTCCATCTTTCGGAGATTCTCGTGAATCTTCACGACGTCGCTTTGACGGGCAGCCGGCAGAACGTCCACCACCACCACCAGCAAGTGTTTCTGACGAAGCCAGTGACTGGCGATCATCACGGCCGCTATCAAAAGTGCCCGAGCCGGAGGCACCGTCAGCTCGTCGGAGGGGCTCAGGTTTCTCCAATACGGAGGGTCATGCTGGCGCTGCGGATAGAGAGGAACACTGGGCTATAGGGAGCAGATTTAAGCCCTCAGTGACTGAGGAGTCTACGCATGCCAAGTTTGGTAACTTCAAGGGTAAACATGAGTCCGTTCATGCACGAGATACCCCTGATGAAGGGGACTGGCGTGCGCGGAGAGCCCAAGGCGGCGGCACTTCCCGTGAGTATCCGCGTCAACAATTTTGACAGAAAGTGCTTCGTCGCAGCTGATTCACTCGCGCACAGCAAGCAGCTCCACTCCTCCGACTCCTCAAATTAGTCGTCGAAAACTTGAATTACTGCCTCGTTCATCCACCGGTTCCACAAGCCCATCCCCCTTATCCTCCCCAAAGTTAGCCTCCAATGCTCCGAGACCGAATCCATTTGGTGCTGCAAAGTAAGTTTATCCCCTCAAATCGAGGGACACCATTTCGACGCGTTGCAGACCGGTCGACATTTCTACAAAGGAACGTGAAATTACTGCCCGCTTGGAGCTTACCAAGGATCGGGCTCCCCAGCACTCGATGTCACGGACAAACTCTCGGCAAGCCAGTGAACGGGGACCCATACATCCAACTAAAGCCTCGTCGACTTCTCCCTCCATTACTCCTGTCTCGGGATCTTCTGTTGCGCATTCTACCATCAGGCCATCATTTAGTTTCGCGAATGCAGCCGGCGCAAAAGCAACCGCTGTGGGATGGACGGATGATCAAAAGGCTACGAAGGAGGAAACAACCTCCCTGATGGACAACGATACTGAACATGTGGTCGAGATGTCTGTTTAGACACTTTTTATGCCTCTATCATATCGTGAACACGATTCTCAACATAGATAGGTGTGAGTAGTTGCGTTCTGATTGCAGAATATCGTAGGGTTCAAGTGACACGAGGCTATACTTCGTATAGTAATCGTCCTTCCTTACTGCCGATGGTGTAATTCTGGGTCAACAAATTTCATGCGCCCACGGCCTACATTGAGACAATGTGAAACATTAGGTGTTGCAGACCGAACGTCGGATGAGCGCACCTTTAAAACGGACACCTTGTGTTGAGTTTGTGCTCTCATATACTCGTTGGATGCGCTCCAACTCTTTGCGTTTAGCTTTTGCCACTCGCTCTTGTTCTTCATGCTCCAGGCGCGCATCATAGTCTTCCTCCGTCTCTTGGGGAGTGATTTTTCCTTCTGATTTTTTAGAGTTCTCAAGTTTGGGTTCTGATCTGGAAATTTTCGACTTCTTACGGCGACGCTCGCTGTCTGCACTACGTGATCGGGAGCGACTAGCGTGGCGCTTGCGATTTTTGGCACTTTCCCCTGCGCAGAACCGAGTGAGACATGATGTACTTGGTTGAAGGAAATGGCAAAATACGTTTCGTTTGCTCTGCTGGTTTCGGTCTTCTTAGTTCGAGTTCACCACAACTCGAGATTACAATCGGTGTTTGCGGTCGATCCTTTGCATCTACGGGCACTTGCGCTAGCCTTTGTACCACATCTTCATAACCTCTAATCACCTTTCCAAAGACGACATGTTTACCTAGCGTTCTTTAGTAAATACGGGAACTAGCTGGGATTAAAATGCTTGCCATTCAAGTGGGGACACTCTCGCAGGGTAATAAAAAATTGTGATCCATTGGTATCAGGCCCCCGATTAGCCATGCACAAAAGTCTAGAATAATTTAAATGTTAGGCCAAAGAGTCGTCGTGTTCGACGAATGATGTCCGAGACACACCCTTCCGAGTCGAGGGGCCTAGAAAGATCTTCGTCAGAAAAGTGACCCCCATAGATAGATTCCCCTCCGGTGCCGTTGTGCTTCGTGAAGTCTGTGGTCAAGATAAGTAGCGAGTAGCACGATTAAATCTAAAGACAGACCTCCTCCTTGAATCATGAAATTATCGATAGACCGGTGGATAATGCTATTCTTGTAATATAGTGGACGTTCTGAGACAACCGATAATCCCTTTTCCCCTGTGCATAGTGCTCGGAAGCTGCAGCGATCTCATCAGTTCTCTCTGGAAGTTCGAGCCATTGAGAACAGCTTACTTTTCTGCCGTCTTTGGGGATGTATCGTTGTATAGTTCGAAGGTAACTCTGGAGCAGTATAAGTATATCTCGCGTGCTAGCTATAGAGATGTCACACCTTCCCGCAGGATCAGAACCGATGGAAAAGTCAAAGAAGACTCGTGGACGAGGCATAGAGACTTGAGCGCTTCTCACTAGTGACTGAGTGAGCGAGTCGAGGCATATTTTGTAGTGTAGGCTGATTACATAATAACCACAAGTACGACTACTCTCGAGTGAAATTTCTTACGAGTGCCTGGGCGCTCACGGTGCGGCACCTCCGGATTAGTAGGACTAGTGGTAGCAAGTGCCCTTCATAAGCCAACTTTTACTTTCAGTTTATGGCTTTTGAGCTTTTTGCGCCAATCTACCGAGCGACTCTGGACCTCTACATCGATAATTGATAGTTTGCCTGGGGGGTTAGGTTAGTTTGGTTGTTGTCACATCCTCCTTCTCAAGTATTGTAAACGCTAAGCTGCCTTGGCTACTCTAAATCAAACCCACATTCGTGCATGACACTGCTTGTTCCCACACCTGACTGTCCTTCCCCGTGAACATTCACCCATCCAACACTCGTCCAACTGAATTAATGTCGCGCGACATGAGACATTATAACGTTGTCGTCCTTGGTGGTGGGTACATCAGTTGATTTGTACGTCGGTGCTAAGCTATAATCTCTTGAACCTAGCTGGTGGGGTAGGGAAGTCAGCTTTAACTGTGCGATTCGTGCAAGATATCTTTCTCGAGGACTATGACCCAACAATAGAAGGTGGGTCTTGGCATGGTCTGTGAATCTTATACCTCTTACTGACAACCAGTATAGAAGCTTACAGACGTATAGTCGACGTCGATGGTGTCAAGACTTCGGTGAGTCCGTGTGTGTTCTACCGCAGTCGAATCCGACCGCCTACGAGACTTTTGTTCTTAAACTTATCGCTCAGCTCGAAGTGCTGGATACTGCAGGGGCCGAACAATTCACCGCACTTAAAGAACTCTACATCAAGGTAGGAAATCTCCTGGTTGGAGCAGGCATATTACTCATGCCCATATTTCATGGTTTATCAGTCTGGCCAGGGCTTTGTCTTGGTTTTCAGGTATCATATATCATCTTTGTTCTCCGTTTATCTTATCACTTATTTGTCCTCAAGTCTTACTCAAGAAGCAAGCCTCCGTGAGGTGGATAATCTCCGCCAGCAGATCTACCGTGTGAAGGGTGGTGACACTGTAACTAACTCTACCAACTTGGCGCCATAATCGAGATACTGAACTTGGTGATATGTAGACTGTTCCCATCGTCGTTGTCGGCACCAAATTAGATTTAGTCGCCGAACGCGAGGTCTCTCGCAACATGATTCAGTCCCTGGTGGCGCGTTGGCGCATTCCCTTCTACGAGACGTCCGCTAAACGTAACTGGCACATTTCCGATGTGTTTCAGGATCTTGTGAAGCAAATGCTCGCACGGTATCCTGACGATCCTTCATGCAAGAGACCGACCCGGTTTCGTAAACCGTGCACGGTCATGTGAGGTCTTGTTCACACCTAGTTTGTATATCTACATGTCCCGCGTCATCTTAATACATCTGGAAAGGTAGTATACATGTAACCATCTCATGTACGATTTGCAATTATGATACCAGACATCACGGACTCGGTCCAGTCACTGCCCAAAAATCTAGTAGTGAATTACATAATAATATCTGATTATGTAATTTATTTGTGTATATCTATCCACTTTTCCTTCAAGTGGCTCAGTCAGACCCGTTGAACTTTCGCCACGACTCATCAGTGTTGTTTCTGCACCTGGTCACTTTTACCACTTTTCTAGAATTACCTGAACAATGGTGCGCCGAAAAAAATGCTCTGGTGATTATCTCACTCATTTTTTTGCGTCTTCAGAGTCACAGTAACGGTTACGGTGGTGGTTATGGCGGCGGCTATGGTGGTGGCCCTGGTGGGTATGGTGGAGGATACGGCAGTCATGGTGGTGGGAATTGGGGGGGATACGACGATCGGATGGGTAATTTGGGAGGTGGTTTGCGCTCTATCGATTGGTCCTCGCAGAAGCTGGAACGCTTCGAGAAAAATTTTTACGTGGAAGACAAACGGATTTCAGCTCTCAGCGAGCGAGAAGTTGAAGAGTTCAGGCGAAGCAAAGATATCAAGGTAGGAGTATACGTCAAGGTACTGATGGAGTATTTGGTTAATCGTTTTCAAGGTTCAAGGGCACGGAGTTCCAAGACCAGTACGGGCCTTCGACGAAGCTGGTTTCCCGGAGTACATCATGTCTTCTATTCGTGCCCAAGGCTTCACCACGCCAACACCAATCCAATGTCAGGCATGGCCAATGGCACTAAGCGGTAGAGATGTCGTTGCAATTGCACAGACAGGAAGTGGAAAGACGATTTCCTTTGCTCTTCCAGCCATGCTCCACATCAATGCGTAAGTACACATTACCTGGTTGTTGACTCCCGCTCATCCATGTAGTCAACCTTTGTTGGCCTCTGGTGATGGGCCCATCGCCCTTGTGTTGGCTCCCACTCGCGAACTTGCGGTGCAAATCCAACAGGAATGTACAAAGTTCGGGTACGTAATTCAATGATAGTCGTACTTAACTCGTGTATGAAAATTGGTGTAGGTCGAGTTCACGTATCCGCAACACTGCCATCTACGGAGGTGCACCCAAGGGACCTCAGATTCGTGATTTACAACGTGGAGTGGAGATCGTAATTGCGACTCCTGGTCGTCTTATCGACATGCTCGAAACACAGAAGACGAATCTTCGGCGTGTCACTTACTTGGTGATGGACGAGGCTGATCGCATGCTCGACATGGGGTTCGAGCCTCAGATCAGGAAGATTGTTTCCCAAATCCGCCCAGATCGTCAAACTTTGATGTTCAGCGCGACATGGCCGAAAGATGTACAAAAGTTGGCGAATGTATATACTTATTTCGAACAGATGTTGCACGATACTGACAGATTGATTCATGCAGGACTTCTTGAAGGATATGATACAAGTCAATATTGGTTCCATGGAGTTGACCGCGAACCACAACATCCAACAAATCGTCGAAGTCTGCAGCGATTTTGAGAAGCGGGCGAAACTGATCAAGCACTTGGATCAAATCAGTTCGGAAAATGCCAAAGTCCTGATCTTCGTAGGGACTAAAAGGGTTGCTGACGACATCACGAAATATCTGAGGCAAGATGGGTGGCCCGCTCTGGCGATACATGGAGACAAAGAACAGTGAGTCGTGTTTGCTATCTGAATTAGGGTCGAGCCGACTTTTTTTAGGCGCGAGCGTGATTGGGTTCTTGGGGAATTCAAAGCTGGTCGTTCCCCCATTTTGATCGCCACGGATGTTGCCTCGCGTGGTCTAGGTACGTTTCTTTTCTTTTTCCCAAGCGCTCCGACCGGGACTATGCGCGTGTGAACGCGAGCAACCTGCAAGGTCTGACAGTAATTTCGAATGCTTCTCATATCGAGGGCATGGGTAAATTGCTAACGGGGGGTTCCTCCTTTCCCACTTGCTGCCCGCGATTACTACCCACAGGACATAGGCCTTGGAACGGGAACTTGGCTCCAAAGCTGTCTTCTGGAGGTTTCGCAGTCGTCTATTGTCCGCTCTGTTGGCAGAAGCAACCTCCATCCATGTTGGTTTTGAATGGGCTTGCCCCACAACACGAACGAACACATGGCAGGTTTTGGGCACTAGATCTCGGTGACTTTCCTCTTCGGCCGCTGCTTCAATGTTTCCAGTCCCTGTTTTCCTGGCCGCGATGTTTCTATCCCTGTGGAGTCAGCTTGCGGTGCCGTTGGCTGCTGTGTCCTGTCCACAGAAGCGCTTGTATCCTTTGCCTTGTTTATTTATTGATGTTGCATGTACTTCATGTCCATTCCATTGGTTTACGTCGTCGCCTTCGTCGCCGCTTTCTCTACCAATAACGTGATCCCCGGTCTACACGAAGATGTGAAGGATGTTGGCTACGTCATCGTAAGCCCACTGTTCATCGTCTCATTCTGTCACTGATGTCGATGTCTTTTAGAACTATGATTTCCCCAACAATTGTGAAGATTATATTCACCGTATTGGTCGCACAGGGGTAAGCGGCTACTTGTATCCATTTGCTCCATAACTAACACGTTAGTAGCGTGCGGGTATGAAGGGCACATCGTACACATATTTCACCACAGATAATTCCAAGTCTGCTCGGGAACTCATTAGCATCTTGCGAGAAGCAAAGGCCCATGTGCCCCCTCAGTTAGAGGAGATGGCAATGTACAGCGGAGGGGGTGGTCGAAGTGTGTGCCGTCTCGTCGAACCAATTCCTGATATTGAATTCCTTCATACAGGCCGTTATGGAGGCGGCCGCGGACGGGGTGGCGGCGGCGGCGGAGGTTCACGGTATGGAAGTGGGGGTTACGATAACCATGGTAATGGTAATGAAAGAGACAGGTGGTGAATATGGTTGGCATCTTTTTTGCTTGCATTGATAGCATAGATTGTTGCTGCAGTGGTGTATACCATTTGTAGAGCTGTTCTTGTTTAATTACCTTGCTTGCAAGGCTTCTCATGTCATGGTTATGCCAGACTAGTGCTTTTCAAAATGTTGTGGAAAATGTGATTGAAAAATTGTGCCCCGGATATGCCTGGGTTGGGACCCCAAATGCACCAAGCTTGTGTGACATGAGTGATGTGACTGCTGTAGACACACTCCCATCCACCATGGCCCAACCACTGGCACTGTCATAGTTCCAAGATTTGTGAAATGATCCTACTCTTCTTGATGAAGACATGTCTGATGAAGGGGTAGAAGCATGTGTTGGTATTGTTTTTTCTTCTGAGTTCTGTCCAAGTAGGGCAGAGAGGTTGATTCTATGAATGGTGAAGAGTGAGTGTTTGCTACTGTTACAAGTAAGGAAGAGGGTAACACTTTTTTCCCTTACCTCACCTATTCCCTTAAAGCTTGTTGTGGAAGGACATGTTCTTTGATGTGGCAGACTACTTCTTTGACACCCCACAGACCTTCAACATTGAAAGCTATGTCTTCTGAACTCTGCCCACCAACACAGCCATCATGGCAGTGCATAGCAGTGGACACTGGATCTAGGCTATGTTTCATTTCCACTTATTTCATATGAACCTATATTTGATATTGGGCAGCCTTGTAGTTTCTATCTTCTCCAATTTCATCTATGATCTAGATCTTTTCCTGATATAGTATTTATATTGACATGCCCTAAACAGGGACTCTATATATACTGTACATACAACTTGAGACTTAATAGATAGGATTAATGAGATAAAATGAAAGAAGCACATTGAGCATATTGCATAGATTGATCCATCGGGATCTATAGATATGGTGGCCATATCTGAGATGAAGCCAGTGATCTGCAGTGGTGGATTGGATTGGTATCAAGAGGGTATCTACTGTGAGGCAAAGTCCAGTTGATGGTTGTAATCTGGATGAACTCCTGATTAGTACTTGGATAACAAGAGCCTTGAGGTGACTTAAGGATATAGTATTGAGGGATTTGTAGCAAAGTGGCATGCATGTGGCTACAAGGGTGGTGTAGTTTAGAGGTTTGTGGGTCTATGTATGGTTTAGAGTCACATGAGGGCTGGTCTTGTGGTTGTGAGACCAGAGTTTTATTACAGACTGTATGTATTATTTTTCCCTTTATTTCTACTATTTTTCTTGATTTTATACATTGATTTTTGCATTTAGCCCCTTTCTATATAGAGGCCCAAGTTGCCACAGAGGACCTCAGTCTTGTCCTCTTGGTCTTTCCCATACTCTACCAGTTGGGCTAAGAGCTATGAGTGCTACCTTTACTTGCCTATTGATAGAACCAATCCTACAGGTAGGATTTGGTTGTTTCATCAGGACAAGACTTCTAATCAGCCCTTAGACTAGCTACCCAATTGTCATCCCCTTGTCCATCTAGTCACTAGTAGGATTTCACATACATTACATCTAGTCAGCCACTAATCCCTTGTAACTCTTAATGCCCATCAAACACAAAGAGACTCCTTATGTCCCCCTTTGTTTTGACAAAGAAGAGAAAACACCATCAGAGTATGCAAATAGTATCTTTAATAGTCCTAGTACTAGAGAATTGCCAGCTCAGTACTCAGAGTTCAGATGGTCTCTGTGGCTTTCTTATAATGATTCCAAATATATTGTGCTAATAGTAAGGTTAGAAAAAAACATTTGATCAATAAGTTCATACTTAAAGCCTCATATTTGTTGGCATTCCAAAAGATGAAATGTTGTTCTATTGCCTGATGGCAGTGGAATCTCATGGCATGGCACATGCTTCATACAAGCTCATTTGAAGCTGAAAAAACATACTTGCAGCCCTCACTCTTGGTGTTCCAAACCCCTCCAATATACATGGTGTACTATTGGAGCTAGCACAACTGGTTGTACACATGGCCATGAAACAAACCAACCATAAAGCATAAATTGAGATTTTGTATCCTAGATCCAAGGATGTTGTTCTTAGCAGTTTTGGCATAGGCACAACCAATATCATAAGCACAGCCACCATTTGTGCTGTATGCAGAGAGTAAACAGTTTATAATTGTAAGTGGATACTTTGCCCTAAAGTGGTGTTAAAGAAGTTATATGAAATGAATACCCATAATTCACCACTCTTGATCATGTCACATGCTAGTAAAACAAAGTGGAGGCAGCATGATGCCACAAATATCTGAGTCTCCTCAAAGATAGTGAAGTTCTTTTTACATTGGTTGGATCTTGCATTTCACCAGCAGTCTATGCAGTTAAATAGGTCAGATACAGCATTTGGATCTATTTTTCAGTCATCATTGTGCTGGACATCAGCAGCATCCATTTGTGTCTTGGATAGCCTACTAATCAGCCAGTCAAGTAACACAATATGATCATTGCACCTTTTTGGCTGGCACCTCATGCTTGAATTTGTTGATATTTATATTTGTTAATCAATAAGTCAACTGGGGGGTGTGGGAATCCTCTCTTGGTATTGTGCCATACATGGCAATGTCCCATTACTTCAAACTATTGTTACTGTCAATGGAAACAAGCCAGTCAAACATAATATTGGACTCATTGTCCAATCAGTAGAAACATGCCAGACATTCATTCTGGAGCCAGTCATGTAAATTGCAGCCAAAAGCACAATGAATGTGCTTGTCAACATAATTGAGGATCTTAAGATATATGTTATATGCAAGCAAAAATTGTGTGCAAAGATATGGATGATATGGGACCTATGTAAATGTCAGTGAGTTAGCAATTATATTGGAGGTTTACAAATCTGCTTATTGTTATAATATGAATATTTTCAAACTTTTTCTTATATCATTCATTACTTATAAAAATCACATGATCACAAACACGTGATCATGAGAACCATTACTTAATCAGTCATGTGACCAAGTCTAGACCCAAATCATGTGATCCACCACATGTCTTTAATCTCTGTTCTTCTCACACCTTATCTATTTCACACATTTATTTCCATCTTTTCAATCTCATGTACACTTCTATCATATACCTACATATAGTAATAACTCACATGCACTGCTTGGTCCATGCACATCCTTGTAACATATATTAAGTAGACACTTTGATGACTGGATTCCCAGTCTAATCCACTTGTTTACCTCCTATCATTATTGCCTTGGTCTCTGACCATTGTAGGTGGAAGTTATTTGGACTAAGACTCACATACCCACTCCCCAGTGCTAGGACATATGTAGCCTGTGACATACATCTGAGCCTTGTGGATTTTGACCATTGAGGATGGCGAGATCATTACACTTGGATTAGACTATGGTACACAACGCTCAAATCCCAGAGCTAAGGGAATGTTTGCAAAGTATTCACCACTTGACAGTGATGAGTAAAGCACTTGCTGAAATGCTTGTATCATACGCTTGTCTGGCATTCTAAAGAAGGATAACATTGCTTCTGGGCATAGTGCACTAGCCCCTGTCATCTGCTAAGGTCTAGCAGCTTGTATGTTGGTTCTATGCTAGTGAATCCAGGTTCGTGTGATTACCTGTAACGTTATACAAAGTATGATAGCAAGGATCATCACGATTCTTCCTTGCATGTACATTTCAACCAAGTGAAGGAAAAGGAGAAGTTTTTGTTTTAGTCATATTCCAGGTTGCTGTGGTCATCAGGATCAAGTTGTAGGATCCCCAGAGTGCATTTGGAAGATAGTGCATAGTAAGGATCTGAAAGAAAGTTTATATCAGCAAGAATAAAATATCAAGTTTGAGTAGATCGCATCTGCCCCTATCATCATCCCTTCATATTCTTTATTTGCAGAATTCATTACTTCCATTCCTACCTCCACCACCACTTCTTCCTAAAACCCATTATTAAATATATTGGTGGATCTGGATGATCTCGTCAAGCACCTCGCTGACCTAAACATTGACAAAGAAAAGTCTAGTGTCACCAAGAAGATTGCCAATCCTGACAACCGGAATGGCAATAGATTCACTTTCCATGCTTGGTGGATCAAATTATGACTCTGGACAACAGTACAAAACTGGAGTTCGGATAAACTCTGATGCATAGCTGTACTTTCATGGCTAGAAGGCAAAGTGGAAGGGTTTGCTCAAATAATCCTGGAAAAATATTTCAATGAAGAAGCTGAAGACCTATTAGATGAAAATGGAGTGGTCATCAGATGAAAAGAAGACTCGGCCTGGCTGTTATGGCTAGCAGTCCAACTAGAGATTAAGTTATACTGTTATGCCTCTGTGTAACTGTTAACATGTGACCATGTAATCCTTCTTGATCTACAACCAGCACCTTCCTAGTTCCCCAATTATATGGTCCTGAGGGTGTTGACTCAGGTATGCCAAAGGAAGGCTTTGTTGCTACTCCACAAATGTATGTAGCTCTCTGTGCAGAAGCCTGAAATGTGGGCCAATACTTCTTGGGCAAACAGCAAGTCAACTATGCCTTAAAGGGGATGAGCGGGACTAAGTGCAAGGGTACAAAGTACCACGCTTGCTATTACTGCAAATAGCAAGACAAGCGAAGAGATGGCTTCCAGATCAGAACAAGATCGAAGCAAGTGGGAACTTTGATATGAATTGATCTACATGGTGAATAGTGTATATCAAGGTTAGAGTTACATGGAAGAAGTGTCATTGTATGTATATATAGTATGAGAGGGCTTCAGGGCAGGTTTCAGCATAAATACTTAATAGGAAAAATGAGATACAATCTCAGATTGGACTGGGAACAGGGAGGGACTATGAGGTCATGTACAAGAGAGAATAGCCAAGAAGAGGCTGTCTGTATATGAAATATCATAAGTATGAAATAGAATAAAGGAAGCATAGCCTAGGAGCAATGTCCATTGCCTTGCATAGCCCTGATGGTGATGTTGATGGTTGGGGTTTAGAAGGCATAGCCTTCTTCATTGGGGGTCTGCAGGGTGTCGTGGAAGTAATCCCCTGCATTATAGAGTAGGTCGTCCCACAGGGAGGTAGAGGGAATATTGGTTTGTAGCAAAAAGATGGTACCCCCTTGGTTAACCATAACATATACTTCAGGATTGATGTGCTGGCACACGAGTCCCTCAAAAAGCTCGAAGGTCTTAGCCAAAATGGACATCCTATCAACCTGTTCATCCAAAGGTTCTGTTACAGTTGACCTGGGGGGATACCAAATTTCCTTGAACACTGACATTCCGACCCCATCCCTATGGAACGACCTCCTCTTCGACGCAGGGGATTATTTCCCCAACACCCCATCGACCCCCAACGCAGAAGGCGATGCCTTCTAAGCTCCGACCAATCGACACCGCCAACAAGGCTGCGCAAGGCGATGGACACAGGACTATGGCTATGTTTCTTTTCTCCATTTCATATCGTTGTATTACATATCGGACAGCCTCCCCTCGGCAGTGCTCTCTCGTGCCCTGCCTCGTAGTTCCTAAATCCCCCGATTCTATCTGAGATTTGATCTCCCTCTTTCTATTTAGTATTTATGATCAACCTACCCTAAAGTGCCGAAGTACTATATATAGGGACGCTTCTCTCATGTAAAAACCTTAACCTTGATATACATCATTCACCGTGTAAAGTCAATCACTATCAAAGTTCCAACTCGCTTCGATCTCACTTAGATCTGGAAGCCATCTCGTCTCTACTCTTGCTATTTGCAGTAATAGCAAGTGCGGTACTTTGTACCATCACTCTTAGTAGGGCTCGCCCTCTATAAGCACGAGCTACCTCTGTGGAGTAGCGACAAAGCCTTCCCTTGGCATATTGGAGTCGACGCCCTCCGGACCAAGATCTAATCGGGGAACTGGGAAGGTGGCCGGTTGTAGTTTAAACGGATTACATGGTCACGTGTCACAGGTTACGCAGGTCGCGTAACAGGTTCGAAATCTTGCAGAAGAAAGCAAACATAAATGACTACCACACTTCAAAATCTACGAAAGAGCAAGCATGAACTCAAGGATGGACCACAATGACTACCACTCACTGGTCCAAGAGTATCAGAGAGTTGGAAGGGGCTTTGAACAAATAGCAATTGAAAGGGGACTGCCAACAAATCATTTTATTCCATGAGCAAATCTGCCCTGCTATCCCCAACAACCTAATCCCTGATTTCCTCCACCACCTAACATGCCCTGACTTCAATTTATGGTAACTGGTATACAATTGAGCCAAGGAGCTCCAATGGAGATAGGAGTCCAGCAGGCTGGACCATCTAACCCTTGACCGGACACAAAGACGTGTTACCTATGTGGACTACCAGGACACATTAAACTGGACTACCCAAAAAAACCATACTGACGAATGACTCGTCCCCCACAATAATGCCAATAGTATGTGTGGGACTACAATCAGGGTGCTTACATACCCACGGCAGAATATGAGTATGCCAATTATCAACAACAGGCGCAGGTTGTCCAACACTACCTGGGTTGTCCACTTCCCGCTTCCCTGGTTGTAGCACTGGTACCGCCAGCTGCACAACATGCCTCCATCTCAGAGGAGGCCGAAGTATTCTATAGGAACAAATTTGAAGTCAAGGCAAAGCACTGAGCAGCCAAAGCTTTAAAAGGCAGCAGCATATGAACAAAGAGGGTGTTCATGTGCAAGAACCTTTAGTTGATTGTACAAACATAGACTTTCCTATTTCAGATTTTTCCGCTGTATTACATAGTATTTATCCACACTCTGTAAGGGTGTCTCAATTGAGTGTGGCACCAGAGTATAATAAAAGTGTGCTTAATTCCCTTATAAAACAACAAAAAATATCACATATTTATAAACTCCTCGATTCAAAGGTCACAATGCATCATGCAACAATGTTGTCATTCGGCAGAGAGTTCTCACTTGAGACCATTATACATTGCCAGCAAAATGATCAGTGGCTCTACTGTAAGTTCAAAGCTCTCTTGGACTCTGAAGCATCCCACACTTTTATTGATTTGGACTATGTTACTCATCACAGCATTTCTTATTTCAAACTGCAAAATCCGATACTGGTATATAACATAGACAGATCAGAAGGTGCTATTGGCCAGATCCAACATGCAGTAACCTTAATTGTGGAAGTAGCAGGACATTACAAAGTATTAGATGCTTACATTTCTAAACTGGGAACCCATCACATTATTATAGGATATGATTGGCTTTACCACCATAATCCTAATATTAATTGGACAAACCAAACAATTGACTTTCCACGTTGTACACAATACTGTAAAAGTATGGGACTTGGACTTACGACATATATTTGTACTATAGAGGAAGAACTAGAGAAGGAGATACCCAAAGCTTATCACGAGTTTCTAGATGTCTTCTCAGAACAAGAATCTACAAGAATGCCAACAAGAAAACCATGGGATCATGCTGTAGATCTCAAATTGGACTTTGTACCAAAGAAAAAAAGAGTTATTCCCCTTTCTGATGTCGAAATGGAAGAAGTTCACACATTCATAAATAAAGAACTTAAAAAAGGATATATTAAACCTTTGAAATTCCTGCAGACCTTACCTGTATTCTTTATTCCAAAAAAGGACAGTAAAAAATGTATGGTAATCGACTACCAATATTTAAATGAGGATACCATCAAGAATTCCTATCCTCTACCCCTAATCCCACAGTTGATTGATCAGCTGAAAAATGCTGATAAATTCACAATCCTTGACTTACATTGGGGTTATAATAATGTGTGGATAAAGAAAGGAGATGAATGGAAAGGTGCCTTCATCACACCAATTGGGGCATACGAGCCCACAGTAATGTATTTCGGAATGACTAACTCTCTCCCCAACATTCCAACAGATGATGAACAATATATTTAATGACATGTATGCAGTAGTAATTATTTACATTGATGACTGTATGATATTCACATCGAACAAATCTGATGAGGAACACAAAGAGGTAGTAAAAGAGGTATTACATCGCTTATGTGAAAATGACCTTTATATAAAACCCTTGAAGTGTTTCTTCTCGAAGGAAAAAGTCGATTTTCTCAGAATGGTAGTATTTAAAAAGAAGGTAGAGATGCAGAAAAGTAAAGTGGCAGGGGTCATGGATTGGCCAATTCCCACATGCTTAAAGCAGCTCTAGGAATTCCTTGGACTTTGTAATTATTATAGATGATTTATAGAAGGTTTTGCCAATATCACATGCCCCCTGAATGACCTTACCGAAAAAAATGTTCCGTTCATGTGGGGATCCGATCAGCAAAAGGCTTTTGAAACCTTAAAGAACAAATTCATGATGGCACTGCTACTCACATACCCAAATAGAAATCAAAAAATGCAAGTGGAGACAGATGCCTCAGATATCACAACAGGAGCTGTGCTCTCAACTTCATGTAATGACGATAATTGGAGGCCAGTAGCCTTCATTTCATATTCATTTGATAGTGCAGAGTGCAATTATTCTATTTATAACAAAGAACTACTTGCAGTTATCAGGATGTTAGAAGAATGGCACCACTATCTTATAGGTCACGAACAATTCAAAATCTGGACCGACTATAAAAACCTTGAATATTAAAAGAAGCTACAAACACTTAGCAGACAACAGGCTTGTTGGCATGCACTACTTCAAGAATTCAATTATCTATTTGTTTATAAACCGGGTTCTACAAATGGATGAGCAGACACTCTATCTCACCATCCAGATCATGGAGACACAGTCCCAGATCACAATACAAATATCATAGTTTTACCACCTTCATTTTTTATTAACTCCATTTCATTATCTTCAGACTTCTTAACAGAATTAGAATCCCTTTCTATTTCACTCAACATTGATGTCATTGATGACTTCATTTTTGATCCTAATATGAACATTTTCAAAAATAACAAAAACAAAGTTTTCTTACCTGACACTTTACATACATGCCTCATAACCTTATGCCACAGTTCACCCATCGTTGGTTATGGTGGACATTCTAAAACTATTCACACTCTCACTCATTATTTCTCTTGGCCTGGTGTCACCAAAGACATTAAAACATACATAGATAGCTGCCAAGTGTGCACCCTCACGAAGGGTAAGCAAAAAGCACCAGCAGGAAAACTTATGCCACTTTCCATTGCAAAGCACCCATGGAAAGATCCTTCAATAGACTCATTTTCATTCCCACCTATGATACATGCTCTTTAGCAGAGTTAGCTAGATTATTTAAAGATCATGTGTGGTGTACCCACGGACTCCCTTCCACTCTTGTCTCTGACAGAGGACCCCAATTCATTTCTGCCTTCACTAAGAAACTATGCAAACTCCTTGGAATAACACAAAAGATTTCCACAGCCTATCATTTACAAACAGATGGCCAAACAAAGCATGTAAATTGAGATCTAGAACAATACCTCCATGCTTACATAGGTTGGAAAGAAGCAGGAATAGTGGGCTGACTGGCTAAAAATGGCCCAATTCTCCCATAACAATACCATCGCCACTGCCACAGGAGCTATCCCATTTAATGTTACATGAAACTATGCATCTTGCATGGGTTTCAAGGGAAAACTCACTGGCTTTGCAAGAGAAGTTGGTCAATCCCATAAGAAGTTAGAAGAAGCATTAGTAAAATTGAGAGAAAAGATGATAAAAGCATCAGAAAAGAAATGTTCAGACACCCCAGAATACATTATTGGTCAGCAGGTTTGACTATCTACAGAAAAACTCAATCTTCCATATACAGCAAAGAAGCTCATCCAAAAATGGATAGGACCATATAAAATCACCAAGGTCCTTCCTAATGCTGTTACCCTAAATCTTTTCAACACCACATGAATTCATCTGATGGTCAATATTTCTCGTGTAAAACCATATCAGGAAATGCTACCAGGACAACCTCAAGTCTGTCCCAAAGCAATTGAAATAGACCAAGAAAGGGAAGAACAATTCAAAATTGAGTACATTGCAGTGCTTGAATAAAGAACAGGAAACTAGAGTATCTAGTTCATTGGGCAGGATATGATGAAACCAATTGCATATAGGAATCAAGCGACATTATCAACACAGCTCCACAAGCAGTCGCTGAATCCCACAAAAAGAATCCATCAGCCCCAAGAAAACTTAGAGGTCTCACCATTTCCTCTTTTCAATCACTTTTCTCTCCTTTTGAAAACTTTACTGTCACAGAACCTACCACAACTCACCTGGAATTCAAGTCTTAAAAAGGGGGTAGTGTTATAATATGAATATTTTCAAACTTTTTCTTATATTGTTCATTACTATAAAAATCACATGACCACAACCACATGATCATGAGAACAATTACATCTATTTCACACGTTCATTTCCATCTTTTTAATCTTATGTATGCTTCTATCATATACCTACATATAGTAATAACTACACACTGCTTGGTCCATGCACATCCTTGTAACATATATAAAGTAGACACTTTGATGACTGGATCCCCAGTCTAATCCACTTGTTTACCTCCTATCATCATTGCCTTGGTCTCTAACTATTACAGACCATATTATTTTCCCCTTCATTTCTACTATTTTTCCCTATTTTATATATTGACTTTTGTATTTAGCCTCTATCTATTACCCCTATAACCCAAATTTGCCAAATGCTCAAGTCCATACAGAGATCTAGACCCATCCACCTCATGGCATCCTCACGCCATTTACCTTGACTCATCCAAGGTCTAGATTGCCTCATGTTTACCTGCAGGATCACACATGTTAGTCTAGACAAACACATGGTCGCCTCATGCCCCTATCTATGACTTGGTCACCTCATGTATTTCTCATGTCAGGCTTCTCTTCCATTCTATGGCTATACTGATACATGTGTTTTCCTCATGTTAACCTCATTGATCACACATATAGCATAGCATATTGTTAGATCTACTGTACACAAGTGTAAACCCCTAGATAGTATATAAAGGTCCAAGAGCTGCCAAAGGATCTCAGTCTTGTCCTCTTGGTCTTTCCCATCCTTTACTAGTTAATCCTAAGAGCTACTTGTCTCATTCTACTTGCCTCTTGATTGAACTAGTGCCTTTTGGTAAGGCCTGGTCAATTCATTAGGACAAGACTTCTAACCGGCCCTTGGATTAGCTTGTCATCCAATCGCCTGCTCTTGTCACCACCCTTGCCAATAGTAGGATCTCACATACATCGCATCTAGTTCCACACTGAACACTTGACCATACTCAGTGCCCATCAAACATGAAGAGACTCCTTACGTCCCCCTTTGTTTTGACAAAAATATGAAGACATCATCAGAGAACTCAGATAACATCTGGAACCCACCTAGTACTTGATATCCTAGTAGAATCCTGAGTCCCCCTTGTCATCAGCCATCTAGTCAGCTGTCATCATACCATACACACAGTCCAGCCCCTTGTTTCTCCCCCTATAGGCAAAGTGAATCAGTTTATCATCCGGCAACACCAATCAGGTCACCAACCCCTCTTGAGATACCAGTTGACTGGAGGCCAGTCATTGACAACCCTGGACTGTCCTCTGACACCACCATCTTCCCCCAATCTACAAGTGATGTCACGCTTGTTGATCCTATTGATTTCACTTTATGTCAAATCTTCATACCATCAGATGTCTTACATATTATTAGAGAGGGAATACAATTGGACATACAGCAGCGATGCCAACAGGAGTGCATTATGGAGATTAAAGAACAGGTCCATGAGGCTTGTAGATGTATCAAGGCAAGACTTCTACTTCAGGAGAGAAATCAGGAATGAGGAAGGCCTGATAATATTCTTCATCACATTCAACCTTGGTGGCACAGAGGTGTATACCCTCCTCTATATCTACCTTCTTTTTCTATGCTTCAACCAAAGGCAAAACTCACCATACCTACATGCTACCATACAGATTACATACGCCACTAGTCAGCTTATCCCAACAGTACACAGAGTAGCCAGGTTTCATCCTTGTCCTATTTCTATTCCCAATAGACCCTCTGCTCCTGCTCCTGCTCCATACGTTGAGTCAGAAACAGATTCAGAAACAAACATGAAAACAGTTACCCAATAAACATGGATCGCGTAAATCAACATTGGAAGTTGACAACTGATCAAAAGAAGTATTTCCAATCTCACGTTACCAATCTCGCTAAATGCAAATTGGGTAAACTCTATCACCACAATTTTCCCTATCACTCAATCTTGAAAACAGCTTGTTGTCTCAAATGACAGAATACTCATACCATTCATAAATCTTTATAAACCAGTTCCTCATCATATTCTTGTATATTTACAGCACCTTGCTTGCTGTTCTTGTCTATTGTATTCGAAGGTTAGTACCGAAGAATCATCCCCTAGCAATCAACTTTCCTTGTACTCCAAAGTATTACTCTATTACCATCAGTGACCCAACAATCACCTGGTATATTGATGAAAAGAAAAAGGCCCCAGCAGACGAAGAAGATCCCTGGGCAAACTTAAACCATGAAAACAGTTGGAATGCTCAACCCCTTGAAATCAACCAACCTAATTGTAATACCCCTGAGTGGATCGACTGGACCTTCACTCACATGTCCCTGAACCAACTCCAACAAATCACTGGTCGATTTTTCTACTCACACTTTCAATCTTTCTTTGCTAGAGAACAAGAACAGGAATATGCAACCAGTCCTAGCACCTCTATTGAAGCAACCCTTACAGAGTCACCTCCACCAGCAGATACTTGGGAGATTGACTCCACAACTGAGATTCCCAGACTAGATCTTTAATAAATCTATCTAGTACTAGTCCCTTGTCTCTTGATTTCATCTTGCTTGATTGTAATCTAATCTAAGGACTTTCTCTCATCATGTCATCCTTTAACCTGCGCAACTTCAACTCAAATATATTCTTACAAGATCTATATGCCTGCCATGACCACAATGCACAAATGGCATTAGTAGCTGCTCAGTTCGGCCTACTAGTCAACCACAGTGCAAATCTAGAAAATGACTTAGCACAAGCACAGGCACAAATTGCAGCCACACCAAAAGTGACAACTTCATCCAAAGCATTGAAGAAAGTAGAGATCTTCTCTGATCCTGGTGAATTCAAAGGAGAGATCAATAAGTTTGAGGATTGGTGGTTGAAAATGAAAACCTATATTGCTATCAACCCAGAAATCAACCCTCCTAAGTCCTATGAGGCAGTTGTTACTGTCTTATCTCATATGACAAGACAACGTGCAGGAAACTTTGCTATCACATGACTGGAAGAAGGACCAGCATATACATGGAACACACTTGTCATCGATATCCAAAAGCAGTTCTGTTCCACTGCTAAACCAGATTGGGCCCTAGAGAAGCTCTGGAAGCTCAAACAAGGAAACACTCGCATATGTGACTGGATAGATCAATTCCAGAAACTCTACAAGGAAGCCAACATTGGCAACTCTCACAGTGTAAACATTCTTGAATGGAATGTTAACTCCGAGATCAGAGATCAAGTGATCAAAGCAGGTAAACGAAACTATGGAGACATAGATCAATACCTTGCTGCAATCAGACAGACAGGAGAACTCATCAAGACCATGAGCTTCCTCCACAAAAGAGCATCAGGATTTTCCTCCTCATCAGGAAATTCCTCATACCATTCCAGACCACCTTGTGATCCCAATTCCATGGATGTCAACAATATCCATACCTATGATGATGACGAAGAATGTGAACATGATATCGACACATTTGGAAAGAAACCAAAGAAAAGGTTTACTGGATGCTTCAATTGTGGTGGAAATGAACATATGGGTAAAGATTGCAAGAAACCCTCCACCAAATGTTGTGAATGCAATTGGTCAAGAGGAGACCACAAAAAGACTTGCTCTAAGCTCCAAAAGATCCAAACACTCAACGAAAACCCACTAATGGAAAGGGGAAAGCCAGAGCAACTTAAACAATCTGGGTGTCCAAGTTGCTAACGAATCTAACTTTACATCTTGTCATTCATCAAGTATAAATTATCATAGCCAAGTGTTACAGACCACATTATTTTTCCCTTTATTTCTACTATTTTTCCTCATTTTATACATTGACTTTTGCATTTAGCCCCTATCTTTCACTCCTATAACCCGAACCTGCCAAATGCTCAAGTCCATGCAGAGATCTAGACCCATCAGCCTCATGGCATCCTCATGGCATTCCCCTTGACTCATCCAAGGTCTAGATCACCTCATGCTTGCCTGCAGGAGCACACATGTTAGTCTAGACAAACACATGTTTACCTCATGCCTTTATCTATGACTCGCTCGCCTCATGTACTCCTCATGCTATGCTTCTCTTCCATTCCATGGCTGTACTAATACACATGTTTCCCTCATGTTTCCCTCACCAATCACGCATGTAGCATAGCATATCGTTAGATCTAGTATATACAAGTGTAAACCCCTAGACAGTATATAAAGGCCCAAGTCACCGCCAGAGGATCTCAGTCTTGTCCTCTTGATCTTTCCCCAGATTTACTGGTTGACTACAGGAGCTACTTGATTCACCCTTACTTGTCATCTCTTGATTGTTGCTTGAGCCTTCCGGTAAGGCCAGGTTGTTTCACCAAGTGGGGTCTTCAATTGATTTGAAGCTCAGCCAGGGCTCCAAACTGGTATTTAATTCTGCTTACCACTCTTCTTCAATTCCAGACAATGCTCAAATTCACACCTTGAATAATCATGATATCACCCTATCAATGGAGATTGCTCCTATATGTCGCCAAAATGCTTTTATGAAAACCAAAGCTCTCTTAGACAGTGGAGCTAATACTATCTATATTGACAAATCCTATGCACAGAGGATTAAACTCCCCCATCTAGCTCTAGAAAATCCCATACTGGTATATAACATTGACAGAACACATAATGCCACCAGGTCAATCACACATTGTGCCAAGATCATTATCCAATTTTAGAATCATTGTGAACAAGTCACAGCCAAAGTAACCGATCTAGGAAAGAATCAGGTGATTCTAGGTAGAATACACATGGCTTAGTAAACATAACCCTGAAATTAATTGGACTTCTGGAAAAGTCAGAATGACTCGATGCCCCTGGACATGTCAAATTCTAAAAGGAAAACCCCCTTTCATACACCAGCTTGAAGCTGATGAATGTGATTTCCTAGCTCATATCTTTGCTATAAAACATGACAAACCAAATCTGAAGAAAGATCCAAAACCTGAGGATCTTATTCCAAAACAATACCATAAACATATGAAAGTTTTCTCAAAGAAAGCATCAGAACAAATGCCTATATGAAAACCTTGGGATCATGCCATAAATCTCAAAGAAACATTCAAACCAAAGAAAGGCCATTTGATACCCCTTTTGCCTGAAGAACAGAAAGAAGTGTCTGATTTCATTGATGATCAACTAGCTAAAGGATACATCAGACCTTCTAAATCAGAACAAACATCACCCATGTTTTTCATACCAAAGAAAGATGGACAAAAATGAATGGTACAGGATTACCACTATCTAAACAAACACACAGTCAAGAACAATTATCCACTCCCTTTGATCTCACAGCTTGTAGACAAACTCAAAGAATCAAAATGGTTTACAAAGATAGATCTTCGCTGGGGATACAACAATGTCTGCATCAAAGAAGGAGACGAATAGAAAGCTGCTTTCATTTGTCATTGAGGATTCTTCAAACCCCTAGTGATATATTTTGGTTTGTACAGCTTGCCTGCTACATTCCAAACCATGATGAACAAAATATTCTTGGACATGCCTGATGTCATGGTCATATATATTGATGACCTCATGATCTTTACAAAAACTAATGACCTGAAAAAACACGAAAGAATCATAAAGAAAGTATTGCAATGCCTTGAAGAACATGACCTATTTGCAAAACCACAAAAGTGCACCTTCAGTGTCCAAGAAGTGGAATTTCTTGGCATGATAGTATCTCATAACAGAATCAAGATGGACAATAGTAAAGTCATAGCCATTAAGGAATGGCCAATTCCAAAGAATGTTAGAGGTGTACACAGTTTTCTTGGCTTAGCGAATTTCTATCAAAGATTCATTGAAGGATATGTACAAGTTGCACGTCCCTTAAATGATCTAATTAAAAAGGACAATCCCTTTGCCTGGACAAAATCCCAACAGACGGCATTTAACATGCTCAAACACAGATTCACCACTGCCCCTATTCTCACTTATCCCGATATTGAGAAAGTATTCAGATTGGAAACGGATGCTTCTGATTTCACAACAGGAGCAGTACTCTCTATAGAACAAGAAGGAAAATGGCACCCTGTCGCATTCTCCTCACACTCCATGACTTCTGAAAAATAAAACTATCCTGTAGCGGATAAGGAAATGCTTAGTGTTATTAGATCACTTGAACAATGGCGGGTGTCATTACCTAGAAGGAGCATACCATCAGTTTGAAATCTGGAATGATCATGCCAATCTCCAATGGTTTATGAAACATCAAGACCTTAACTGTCAGCAAGCCCAATGGGCACAATATTTAACACATTTCAATTACACATGGCTTCATAAGGCAGGTGCTACTATGAGTAAAGCTGATGCTTTATCTAGATGAGAAAACCACGCCATTGGCATAGAAAATGGCAATACTGGAGTGCTAGTCATCCCATCTGAACAAATCAGTGTTACAGAAGTTCACATTACTACAGATTTTGAATCCATCATTGAGAAAATCAGAAAAGCCATACATCTACTCAAAGAATCTGATATCACTACCTTACATCAGAAATATGACATTGACACACTCAAAGATGAACTTCTTCATGACAAAGAAGGAAAGATCTACATACCTAATGAACAAGAATTGAAAATGGAAATCATTAGACTACACCACAACACTCCAATTGCAGGTCATCCTGGATCAGAAAAGACAATAGAACTCATATAATGAAGCTATACATGGCCTGGCATGAACACATTCATCAAAGAATATGTCACTAGATGTAAATGATGTGCCAGATGCAAGTCATCTAATATAGTGCCACCCAGAAAACTTTGACCATTAGATCTGCCAAATATGCCCTGGATTGAAGTAACCACAGACTTTACAACAGATCTCCTATCTAAAGGATTTGACTCAATCCTAGTAGTCATTGATCAATTCTCTAAAGAAGTTGAATTCATCCCTTGTAATAAAACAGTTACTACACTAGACATGACTCAACTCTATCTTCATAATGTTTGGAAAAATCATGGATTACCCTGTAGCATCGTGTCAGATCAAGGACCACAGTATGCATCACAAGTCATGAAAGACTTATGCAAACAACTAGGCATACAATCAAAACTCTCCACTACCTTTTATCCACAAACAGATGGATAGATGGAAAGAATGAACTGAGACCTACAACAATACCTCAGACTCTTCACTGCTAAAAAGCAAGAAAATTGGGTGGAATGGTTACCTCTAGCACAATTCTCCTATAATGCAAAGAAGCAGGATTCTACACAGAAATCACTCTTTAAAGTAATACGATCATATATTTCTAGAATGGGCTTTGAACAAAGAGTTACCAAAGCACTTGCAGCAGAAGAATTCACCACCATCATGCAGGATATTTTAGCTCAAATAAAAGCTAACCTAGAGAAAGCACAACAACAGATGAAAGTCCAAGCAGACAAACATCACTCAGAAGCCCCTAAATATAAAATCAGCAATAAAGTTTGGCTTTCAACCGAAAACCTTAAATTAACCTATGCTTCCAAGAAGCTTATGGAACAATGGCTAGGACCATATGAAATCATGAAACTTGTGGGAGATAATGCACTAGAACTGAGATTACCATGCTTGATGCATATACATTCAGTTGTAAACATATCTCACGTCCGTTCTTATAAAGAATGCCTTGATGGCCAAACCACCTTCCACCCTGGACCAGTGAATGTCACTGATGATAGAGAAATTGAATATGAGGTTGACTACATAGTCAACATTTGATTCAAAAGAAAACACCTAGAATATCTGATCCACTGAAAAGGATACACAGATAAAGATCACACATGGAAGCTATTGAGTAATCTAGATGGTGCTCAAAGTGCTATCAAAGAATTCCACAAAATTCATCCAAATGCTCCACAATGCATTTGTCTTATGCAAACAGATTTCCTTTCAAATTTCACAGACTATGGTTTATCGTCACAAGAAATACCTACACCTAAGCTACCCTTTAATCGCCTGGAAGTTGATTCTTAGAAAGGGGATAGTGTTACAGACCATATTATTTTTCCCTTTATTTCTACTATTTTTGCCTATTTTATACATTGACTTTTGCATTTAGCCCCTATCTATTACCCCTATAACCCGAACCTGCCAAATGCTCAAGTCCATATAGAGATCTAGACTCATCAACCTCATGACATTCTCATGCCATTCACCTTGACTCATCCAAGGTCTAGATTGCCTCATGTTGGCCTGCAGGATTGCGCATGTTTGCCTCATGCCCCTATCTATGACTTGGTCACCTCATGTACTTCTCATGTCAGGCTTCTCTTCCATTCTATGGCTATACTAATACATGTGTTTCCCTCATGTTAACCTCACCGATCATGCATGTAGCATAGCATATTGTTAGATCTACTGTATACAAGTGTAAACCCCTAGACAGTATATAAAGGTCCAAGAGCTGCCAGAAGACCTCAGTCTTGTCCTCTTGGTCTTTCTCATCCTTTACTGGTTGATCCTAAGAGCTACTTGTCTCACTCTACTTGCCTTTTAATTGAACTAGTGCCTTCTGGTAAGGCCTGGTTGTTTCAATACCCACTAAAACCTCTGTGTTAGTGGTCCAATCTGATGGTAGAGACTCAGGGTTGGTTATGATCAGGGTCCAGATATGGAAAACTTTTGTCATTGTATGTTGTTTTCTATTTGCTTTTGTTAGTCTGCAGTTGATATCTAGTCTGGCTTCGATTGTGTGTTTCTATTTTGTTAATCTGTGGTCAATATCTAGTCTGGCTTCAATTGTGTGCTTCCATTTTGTGGTGATTGTTATGTGGGTGTTCAATTGGCCACTGATGACACAGTTGCATCTCAAAGTCCAGAGCAGATATTGTAGGCTGCTTCCGATAGTAAGTTATATTTCATGTGGATTTTATCTCTTTATTGTAGGGAGCTAGCTTCTTGTTCATTGAGGATTGAGATTAGGTTATCATATCTAAGAATGTGGCCTATGGTGGGGGCAGTCCAGTTTTCCATAGATTCCAGCCAGGCTTGCTTGGTAAGTGTTCATATTATAGTATTTGCTTCATTTTTGCATTCTATTAGTATGTGAATAAGTGATTCTGTGATGTCTTTGCAATGGGGGCAGGTCGCTCATATTTTGTGGTTCAAAATGTTCATCCGGAAATCTCTGACACACAAGGAGCTGGTCATTGTTCAGTAGAGACAGTTCTGGATTGGTCATCAGATATTGATATTTGGATGTCAATATTTTTCCATAAGGTTGCATCAGTTTCTAGATTGCACATTATATTATATATGACATATCTGGTAATGTCTAGGTTGATGAGTGTGCTTTGTGTATATGGTATATATATCTCAGCATTCTCGGAGTGCTTTATAGACTCTCTCAATCGATCAGGTCTGGATGTTCTTTCTGTGCCCCTTTGTTTGCAAGTGCATTGGCTCTTTCATTTCCTAGAATATTTGTGTGTCCTTTGATCCATTTGAACTTTGTTGTGCAGCTTGTCATCATAGTTGATATGCTGCAATTTGGAACCAATTGTTATGTGACCTGCATAACTATTGACACATGACCATGTAATCCTTCTTGATCTACAACCAGCACCTTCCCAGTTCCCCAATTGCGTGGTCCGGAGGGCATCGACTCCGATATGCCGAGGGAAGGCTTTGTCGCTACTCCACAGATGTAGCTCACTTGTACAGAAACTTGAATGTGGGCTGATACTTCTTGGGCAAATGGCGAGTCAACCATGCTCTAGAGGGGGGATGCCTGACTAAGAGCGATGGTACAAAGTACTGCACTTGCTATTACTGCAAATAGCAAGAGGAGCGAGAAGATGGCTTCCAGATCTGGACAAGATCGAAGTGAAGTGGAACTTTGATAGAAGGTTGACTTTACACAGTAAATTAGTGTATATCAAGGTTGGGATTTACATGAAAGAAGCATCGCTATATATAGTACAAGAGAGCTTCAGGGCAGGCTAAGTATAAATACTAATTGGGATAGGTAAGAGACAATGTCAGATCGGATCTGGGGGAATTGGACTATGAGGCTATGTATGAGAGAGCATAGCTGGGGAGAGTGTCATATCCCGTATGACTCGACAAGTCCAACTCCGGACTTCCGTCCACAACTCCGGCATGTTCTCTTATGGAACGTACTTCCACGCTCTTGGACTTGTGTATAGTAATCTCACCTACTTACTCATACATACCTATGCTTCTTCATCCGTCCTAGTCTCGCTTTGTAGATACCTCCGATCCAGTGTCTGTCTCACTTAGAAGCACCGCTCCAGCGAGGTACCAACTCTGTTACTGCCTCCGTTACTAATACCTTTGTCTCAACTGTATATAAACCATCAGTACGACTCCTGTATAAGTCAGTTCGAATATCAACTCTGAACACCACTCCTGTCCTCCGTCTGAGTCTCGACGACTCACTCCGACCTCCGCTCGACTTGACGTTTGACCACGTCGAGTCCATACCTCTAACCTTCCTACGTCCTCGAAATCCGGGACATCGGACTCGAGCAAGGGCACACCACATAAGGTGAAGCCAAGTCCCGACACCCTCAAGTAACTCTGGTTCATCGGAGTTACATCGGAGTTGTCCGTTTTTAACAATATCAAGGTTAGGGAATTACATGAAAGAAGCATCGCTATTTATGGTGTGAGAAGGCTTCAGGGCCGGTTAGCCATAAATACTAAAGGGGAAGGAGAGATTGGATCTCAGATGGGATCGGGAAGAATAGGAACTACGAGGCTATGTATGAGAGAACATAGCTGAGGAGATGCTGTCTGTATGAAATACAATAAGATATGAAATGAGGTATAGCCGAGATACAGTGTCCACTGCCTTGCATAGCCTTTGACGGCAGTGTTGATGGTCGGAGTTTCAGAAGGCATTGCCTTCAGAGTTGGGGGTCAATGGGGCATTTGGAAAGTATTCCCCCGCGTCAAAGAGAAGGTCATCCTATAGGGACGGGGTCGGAATGTCTGTGTGTAAGGAAAAATGGTACCCCCCTTGATCAACCTTAACACATAGTCAGTGAGATCCCAGCTGGGATCGTAGGCCAGGTCATCATTGGTGCAATGTTGGGGGCCATGTCCTCATTCTCCACAGCTGGTACAATACCATTCCGGGCAACAATATTATGGATATCCGGGGGCTGCCATGTGACAGGAGGGACAACGGTAGTAGGGGTAGTTGCTTCGTACATGCTCGATGGAGCCACACTCCTGTTGGTGAAAACCATGGCGCGCTGTCAGCAGATGCGTCTGGTGGGCTCGGAAACAACTGGGGGAGATATGGGGGTGGATTGTTATTGGGAAGGGGTGGTGGTCCCATTGACGAGGGTGGCATTGGAGTCTGTGGACGCCAGTTGAGCTCTTTCTGTAATGTTTGAATGAGCTTGTTCAGGGCTTCGACTTCCATTGAGATCCTCAGTGGCGGTTGCTGGGGTGTTGCGGCGAGAGCGGAGGTATCTAGGAGTGGACACATCTGAGGAAAGGAAGGTGTTTCTTTGTTCCTTGGACATGGTCCCAAGGATGGGTTGGATGGTGCGTTTGAAGTGATGTTTGGGAAGAAGGGCAACACAGAGGTCAAAGCCCTCGATATAGAGAAGGTTGAGAATATATTTCCAAACTTCGAGGAGGATGGCGGCGATGTCAGAGAGGGCAATGACCTGTGGGAAGTCTCGGGCGTTTCCCGCAATGAGTTCCCATAGAGGGGAACCTGACATGCCCCAGGGGGTCCTGGTGACCAGGGATCGAATGTGGGTGTATGCCCAGAAGAGGTGTATGAGTTGTACAAGGGAGTTGTCAGAATTGAAGAAGGAGTTACATTCCAAGGCTCTGAGAGCCTCAGCATTTTCGAGAAGGGATGCATAGAGCAGACAATGGGCAGTTGGGGGGAGTCTGCTTAGTCAATGAGTGAGGAAGGAGAATGACATCTACCACTGGTAGTGATAGGGGCAACTGTTGATACAACAAAAGCACTGATGCTCATTGGTGTGGGTGGGGATATCTAGGTCTGGGTAGCGGACTTGTAGGCAGGCTTGGGTGAGGGCAGTCTGGATGTGGGAGATGGTGATCAGGAGTGAAGAGATATCTTGGGGCATTGAAACTCCGTCAGAGTCGATGCAGTCTTTTATACTCCTGGAGCACTGCCTTGGCATTGCCTAGGTTTGACTTTGCTTCCCAAGTCCACTCAGAGGCGGTGTACCCTCTCCAGTGCACCAGGTATCGCCTTCATCCTGAGTGTTACAAATCCATATTTTAACATATTCTTTTTCATATCACGTGATCGTGTGAACATCACATGACTGATCACGTGACTACATACACCTTCTCATCATGTGACATGGCCTAGACCATGACATCATAACACGTGTATTTAATCTCCGTCTATTCTAGAACATTCCACTTCTCTTTTTAATTACTGTGTAGCCTAGAACATTCCAGACCAATGATGTCACTATGACATCATTATACCCTTGACCCTATGTACCTTACACACAGACCATAAGTAAACACAACCAAACATGTATCAGTAGTATATATACCTGAATAACAACACCCCAAGAACTCCAGTCAAGTTCTTGTTGGGTTTCCCCATAACCTCTTGTCTCTACTTAAGCAAGCCTAGTGTTTGTGCAACCGCGTCCTTTGTTAGGATTTGGGTCAGCAACATTAGAACTTGACTGCATCATCTCCCTCGCACAAACACCTTCCAAGAACGTTACACGCGGCCCCTAGCGTTAAAGGGATATAGCCAGACTCCAGGCTTAAAGGAGAAAAACTTTTACTTCTTTTGCCACTTGGCACTTTTCGCTCTTACGCACGCTGGCGCACTAGAGCGTCTGAAGGGACTTAGCTATCTAGGGTGGTCCAGGGGTAGCCTCGAGCGGCTCGAACGTGTTTAAACACCGCCCCACAAACTTTTTACTTCTCTTAGGATAACATCCCGTGTCCACGTGAGGCACATTTCTTTACATACACACTCTCCTTTGAACGAAAGAGCGGTCTTGTGCCCATTCTTAGGAAGAGCTACCTACGAATACGAAGAGTACGTCGGGAAGGTCATTGACTCGAGTACTGTGGTTTTAGTTACACTCGCAAAAGGAATTGCTGAGTGGGCCACAATTTTATGAACTACCTAGCCTACGTAGATTTCGAGATCCACGAAGAGTTGGAAATCGGCTACGATTACGAAGACGTGGTTGTCAAGGAGGAGTCAGTAGACCCCAACGATCACCCCATCGCTCCTTACGTGGAGATAAAGCAAAAAGAACAGAACAACTCTTACGTCCTACAAGACATTTACGCATCCGACTGGTCCCCGAAACCTTCCCCAGAACCACTTCCTTATATCCGAAACCCGCAATCTCCCCTTCGAGCCTTTGCTGTTCCCCAAGACAGAAAGATCAAACAAGAATTAAACCAAGCTGTGGTCACCGCGCGAATCAAGCCTAGGACTCTTCGACCCCGACACACCCTCCAGAAGCTGCACCGTCTCCCCACCCTCATCTCTGCGGCTCCAATAAGGAAACATGGCAAGCAACGAGGAACTCGCCGACCTCATCGCGCAGCTGCAGCGCACAATAGTGCAGCTCCAACAAGACGTCCAAGGCGCAAATGATTGTGCTAGGACAGCAGAACTGGCCACCGCCCAACCTCGAGCGGAGGTCAAAATAACCAAAAAAGTCGAGGTAGTCCCAGACCCCGGGATGTATGGGGGGTCATACGAAAAGTTCGATGAATGGTGGATCAAGTTGGGGGTCTACCTAAATGTCAACAAGGACACCTTCTCAACAAACAAGGACCGCTGCATAGCAGTATGGTCAAGGATTGGCGTCAAGGAAGGCGCTGACAAATATGGAGCTGGTGCTTGGGCACGCAACCAGCTCATGAAGTACATCCCTCAAAATGCCCTCTTCTGGCCAGACCAAGACCAAATGGCCGAAGAAATTAAAGAGAGGTTCAAGCCAGGCCTCGAAACCGATATGGCGTTGCAGAAACTCAATGTCCTAAAACAAGGTCCACGTGAGAGGACCGAAGATTATCTCACGAAATGGTTAGCTCTATACGAAAGGGCTGACTGTGGAGACCACATGGGAGCATGGCTCCTAGAAAACAACACCCGCGAAGACATCATAAGACATGTCTACGCCTACGGCCAAAGGAAGGCCAACGTTCATGACTATGTAAAAGTCATAAAAGAACAAGGAAACAACCTCGAGGCCTTTGCCATGAGGAGCAACCAGGGGCGCATCTGGAGGAACGCGCGAAACCAAGGACAAAACAAGTCTTCTTCCTCTTCGGAAGCTTGTACATACGGAGGACAAGGGGAGCCGATGGACATATCCACGGCAAGTAAACCCCTAAAATGCTTCAATTGCCAAGGTCCTCATATGGCAAAAGATTGTAAGCAAAAGAAGAAACAATGCACTGAGTGCAACTTCCTTGGGGGAGGGCATTCTCGAAGGTGTAGCAAATATCGCAACGTCAGAGCGACTCAATCTGGCGATTCGGACTCTGAGGAGGAGAGCAGCCCACCTCCAAAGGATAAAAGAATAAAGGCCCTGGAAGGCATGGACTTCAACGCCATGAAGGCCTATTTCTACGACCTCCATACGATGGAGAAGGGAAAAGGAAAAAGCAACTGAACGAATCGGGTGTTCAGTTGCTCATGGACAAAGGACTGCAGCCTGATGCTGTGCTCGGCCAAAATAGCTACAAATATTTAGAAGTAGAATACGAAGAAGAAGAACACGAGTTCTTCAACTCTAAAGATACTTTGGACAACGAATCTGTATATAGTAATACCTCTACCGAAACGGGGTCTCACACAAGTGAGCTTGCTGCACGGGAATGCAGGCTTAATTCCGTTAAAAATAAAAACAAAAAAATTACGTACAAACAAGGACTAGAAAACCCTGATCGGATCTTTGTAAGATCTGTAAAACAAAAACTCGAAATCTGTCTGGACATCGACGTTGCTCCAGCCATAGATAAGAAAAAGATGACGTCAACAAGAGTGCTTCTGGATAGCGGAGCAAATGGCATTTTCATAGACAAGGCATGGGTTGCCTTCCACAAAATCCCCACCAAAGCACTCTCAAAGCCGGTTCCTGTCTATAACGTTGATAGAACAAAGAATTCGGCAGGTTATATCACGCACTATGCAGAAATCGTGGTAGATTACCAAGGACATCGAGAGAAGGTAGAAGCTGAGGTAACAGATCTAGGATGAAATCCCATGATCCTCGGGTACACGTGGTTGATGAAACACAACCCCGAAATCGACTGGCAGACCAGAACTGTCAAACTTACGAGATGCCCACGTTCATGTTATCTATTAAAAGAAATGTCCACGTTCCTTAAATCCCTGGCGGAAAAGGAAATAAACGATATGCCTTATATGTACAGAAGGCTAAAAGCGGTTGAGAAACCAAAGGAGAAGAAGGAACTCACGGTTGAAGAGATGGTACCTTCAGAATACCATAAATACCTCGACACATTCACGAAAAAGAGTAGTGAATGAATGCCTCTCAGAAAACCGTGGGATCACGCAATCGATATGAAAGAAGGGTTTAAACCTAAAAAGGGTAGATTAATTCCCCTTTCCCCTACCGAACAACAAGAAGTATCGGACTTCATAGACGATCAGCTAAAGAAGGGTTATATAAGACCTTCTAAATCCCCGCAAACATCTCCCATATTCTTCGTACCAAAAAAGGACAATAAGAAATGTATGGTACAGGACTACCGATATCTAAACGAACATTCTGTAAAAAATAATTACCCACTCCCTCTTATCACACAGCTTGTGGACAAGCTAAAAGGAGCGAAACTATTTACGAAAATGGACTTACGTTGGGGATACAACAATATCCGCATTAAGGAAGGAGACGAATGGAAAGCAGCCTTCGTCTGCCACCGAGGATCCTTTGAACCTCTGATGATGTACTTCGGATTATGTAATTCCCCTGCCACATTCCAAACGATGATGAACGACATATTCCACGACATGCAAGCGGTCGTAATCGTTTACATCGACGATATTCTTATCTTTACGGACAATGACGAAAAGAAGCACGACGCTATAGTACTTGAGGTACTAAAGAGGCTTTCAGAGAACGACCTCTTCATAAAGCCAGAAAAATGTGACTTCAAAGTAAAGAAGGTTAACTTCCTCGGCATGGTGGTATCAGAGGAAGGAATAGAAATGGAAAAGGAGAAGACGAACGCTATACAGTCTTGGCCCATGCCCAAAAACGTAAAAGGCGTGCGAAGCTTTTTAGGCTTAGTGAACTTCTACCGAAGATTTATTAAAGATTTCTCGATGAAGTCATGACCCCTTAACGACCTCACCAAGAAAGATAAAGCTTGGTGCTGGACGGACAAAGAACAAACAGCGTTTGACATGCTAAAGAATGCTTTTATCATGGCCCCAATACTCGCCTATCCGGATAACGATAAAACATTTAGGTTCGAGTGCGATGCATCTGACTTTGCAACGGGCGCCGTGCTATCTATACAAAAGGAAGATAAATGGCACCCTGTGGCGTTTTCATCCCACAGTATGTCGCCAGAACAACGTAATTATATGATTGCCGACAAGGAGATGCTGGCTATCATCTTAGCACTCGAACAATGGAGGCATTACCTAGAAGGTACAAAGGATCAATTCAAGATCTGGTCCGATCACGCAAACCTCCAATATTTTATGAAATTGCAGGACTTAAACCACCGTCAAGCGAGATGGGCGCAATATCTTACACGATTTAATTATGTACTCGTAAAGAAGCCTGGCGCTCAAATGGGAAAAGCCGACGTGCTCTCACGAAGAGAAGATCATGCCGTAGGAATTGAGCATGACAACAAGGGCGTAATGGTCATACCCGAATCACGTATTCGTTCTGTAAACGAAGTAATTAATATAAAAGGAGAGGAAGAGAAGTTGATGGAAAGCATCTGGCATGCACAAGCAAAGCTGAAAGAAGGCGAACCAAAGGGTTCAGTCTTATCAGGCGAAGGACTGGTGATGGTAGATAAGAAAATCTACGTCCCAAACGAAAACGGACTATGATCCCGCATTCTTAATTTATACCATGACTCCACCTTAGCCAGACACGGTGGTGCAGAGAAAACTTACGAGTTAATCTCATGCTATTATATCTGGGAAGATATCACAATGGACATTAAAAGTTATTGTTCCCGATGCAAAAGATGCGCTCGGATGAAACTGACAAACGTCGCACCAGCTGGAAAACTGGTATCTAACCCTATTCCAGAAGGTCCCTGGCAGGACATATCAGCAGACTTTACAACAGATCTCCCCACGTCGAATGGCTTTGACAGCATCCTCGTGGTAGTAGACCGCTTTAGTAAACAAACTGTATTTATTCCCACAACCAAAATGATAACGGCTCTGGGCATGGCAAAACTATACCGTGATAATGTATGGAAGACACACGGACTCCCACGTTCTATTATATCAGACCGCAGACCACAATTCTCCACCCAAGTGATGAAAGATCTGGCAAAGATGCTACAGATCAATCTCAAAATGTCAACCGCGTTCCACCCACAAACAGACGGACAAATGGAACAGGTCAATCGAGATCTCCAGCAGTATCTCAGATTATTTACGGCAGAGAAACAAGGACAATGGTCGGACTGGCTTGCGCTGGCGCAATTCTCTTATAATAACAAGGTTCATTCCACAACAGGCAAATCACTGTTCGAAGTCACACGCTCCTATGCCCCGCGCATGGGAATCGAACCTCTAGACGTAAAGGCTCCGGCAGCCAAGGACTTTTCACACGACTTCGCTCAAACGTTAGAGCAAGTCAAAGAAAACTTAGAAAATAAACAAAAACAAATGAAGGCACAGGCGGACAAGAAAAGATCCGTAGCCCCTATTTATAACACAGGAAGCAAGGTCTGGTTATCAATGGAAAACCTTAACCTTCGTAAAATGCGTCAATCACGTAAATTAACGGAACGGTGGCTGGGCCCCTATCAAGTGGTGAAAATGGTTGGAACAAATGCGGTTGAGCTAAAGCTCCCCTCTTCCATGAAAATTCACCCAGTCGTAAATATTAGTAGGGTAAAACCTTACAAAGAACGGCTTAACGGACAGCCAGTATATAAACCCGGACTGGTACAGGTGACCGACGAGGGCCAAGAAGAATACGAGGTCAAATACATAGTAGACGCTCGTTTGAAAGGGAACCACATGGAATTTCTCATCCACTGGAAAGGCTACAGTGATGAAGATCGAACCTGGGAACCCGAAAAGAACCTCTCATCAGCGAAGGATGCCATAACGGACTTCTATAAAAAGAAACCCCACGCACCTCGGAAACTAAGAATGCTTCGTGAGTCTTTCGATTCTTTATTTAAACCTTATGAAACGTACACTGAACCTATTCCTATTTGGTCTCGCCTGGAATGCGAACCATAGAAGGGGGATAGTGTTACAAATCCATATTTTAACATATTCTTTTTCACATCACGTGATTGTGTGAACATCACATGACTGATCACGTGACTACATACACCTTCTCATCATGTGACATGGCCTAGACCATGACATCATAACACATGTATTTAATCTCCGTCTATTCTAGAACATTCCACTTCTCTTTTTAATTACCGTGTAGCCTAGAACATTCCAGACCAATGATGTCACTATGACATCATTATACCCTTGACCCTACGTACCTTACACACAGACCATAAGTAAACACAACCAAACATGTATCAGTAGTATATATACCTGAATGACAACACCCCAAGAACTCCAGTCAAGTTCTTGTTGGGTTTCCCCATAACCTCTTGTCTCTACTTAAGCAAGCCTAGTGTTTGTGCGACCGCGTCCTTTGTTAGGATTTGGGTCGGCAACACTGAGGTTCCCTGATGGTTGACGATGCTGTCCACTTCATATTCTTCCTCCGTTCCGACTAGTTCCGGTGGTGGGCGTGTGAAGTTAGGTCCATGTTCTGTGGTCTTCCGATACAGGGAAAGTAGGGATGCATGGAATATGTTATGGATCTTCCACTGGGCCAGCAACTTCAGTTGGTAGGCGACGGAGGATATTACTTTGGTGATTTTGAAGGGACCGGTTTGTTTAGGAGATAGTTTTCTGGAAGGGACCTGTAGCTTCAGGTTCTTGGCTTCCAGCCAGACTTTGTCTCCGATTTTCCATGGTTTGAAGTGAAAGAATGTTCTCTCCTTCATCCTTTGTTGGGCGATCATATGTGCTGCTTCAGCTTCTTTTTGTGCTTTGTCAAGAGAAGCCATCCTTTGTTCTAATGCAGGGAGGAAGGTCTTCCCAAGAGGGGGGTAGGATCATGGTTCATATCCTACCATAAGGCTGAAAGGGGATTTTCCCATGACAGAGTGTGTGGCAGAGTTATGTGCGAATTTGGCCATGGGTAGTAGGTCTAGCCATCGGTGGGGTTGTCCGTCACAGAAGATCCTTAGGTAGGTTTCCAGTTCCTGGTTGTAGTGTTCCATTTCTCCATCCGTTTGAGGATGGTAGGCTATGGATAGTGCTATGTTATACTGGAGGAGTCTTGCGAGCTCTTGGGCAAATGCAGATGCAAATTGTGGGCCGCGATCTGAGACCAGTTTGTCGTATAGTCCAAAGCGTTTGAACACATGATCAAAGAAAAGACAGGCTATACCAGCCGCGTCTACCGTTTTGGAGCAAGGGGTGAGAATAACCCCCTTACTAAGCCCATGGTCAACCATGACCATGATAGAATCAGAACCATTGACAGGTGGAAGGTCAGTGATGAGGTCCACCAAAAGGTTCTGGAAAGGGCAAGTACCCTGGAAGGCGAGGGGGGGTACTGGGGGAATGGTCGGATGTATTTGGACTTTATTGGCTTGGCATACAGTGCAGCCAGTGACAAATTTGTGGATGAAGGTGGATAATCCAGGCCACCAGTAGTTTTTTGAAAGGTGAGCAACAGTGCATAGGTGGCCACCGTGTTCTCCTTCGGCAAAGTTGTGAGCAGCAAGCATGACGACTTGCCAAACGGGTCCTGGAATATACAGTCATCCCTTAAAATATAAAAGTCCATCCTTGAAGGTCCAGTCAGTTGTGTTGGAGCGGGCAAAGAGTGGTTGATCCTTTTCTATATTCTGGAGAGCGGAGAGGACTACGGGGTCCTCTGCAGATGAATCTCCGATCTTTTTTGCCAGTGCCATGTCGATACAGCGTACTTGGTGGTTGAAGGCATTGGTTGGTAGGATTTGCATGTCTTCGTTGTCCTTAGAGGTGTTGACCTCATCCCGTTGAGATAGAGCATCGGCTGGGGCCATCTGACTTCCGGGTAGTGCATAATATGTTACGTCGAAGTCCTGTAAAAACAGGAGCCATCTGGCCTGTTGTCATGACAGCTTTCGAGGTTCTTTAAAATAGGTGAGGTTTTTGTGATCCGTTAATACAGTCATGGGATGGGGCAAACCGAGGAGGTATTGTCATCATTCCTCCAACCCCCTGATGACAGCCAATAGTTCCCTGTCATATATGTCGTAGTTTCTCTCGGCCGAAGAGAAGGTCTGAGAGAGATAGCCACATGGTTGCATATCTCCATTGTCGTTGGTCTGCATGAGTATTGCTCTGGAGGTGATTAAGAAGGTGCCGGTCATGAGTGTGAATGGTTTGTTGGTATCAGGGAATGCCAGGATGGGTTTCCATGTGAAGGCTTTCTGCAAGCTTCGGAATGCATTTTCCTATGGTTCATCCCAGTGCCATATGGTCTTCTGCTTAGTGAGGTCAAGCAGAGGTCATGCAATGTCCAAGAAGGAGGGGATGAACTTCTAGTAGAAGTTGCAAAAACCTAGGAAGGACCATACGTCCTTCACGTTTCCTGGGTGGTGCCATTCTTGAATGGCTTTTAGCTTTACTGGATCCATTTGAACCTCATTCTTTCCAACAATCATTCCTAAGTATTCGACTTTCTTGGCGGAGAAGGTACACTTCTCAAGTTTGAGGTACATTTCATGCTGGCAGAAGTGTTCTAGGATCTTCCTGGTCCTTTCGTCATGGGTTGCCTGATCTGAGGAGTGGATTAGCAGGTCGTCCATATATATTACCAACCATGCTTCTGTGATATAATCTCCAAAGAGATTGTCCATGAATGCCTGGAAGGTTGCCGGTGAGTTGCACATTCCAAAGAACATTACATTGGGCTTGTAAAGCCCAAATGGGGTGAGAAATGCCACTTTCCATCGGTCTTCTGGCTTTATGAGCACATTGTTATACCCCCATCTGACGTCGAACTTGGTGAAGATGGAGGATCCCTTCAGTTTATTGATGAGATCGGAAATGAGAGGAAGGGGGTATGCATTTTTGATTGTGTGCTCATTTAGATACTGATAGTCTTAGCAGGGTCTCAGTTTTCTGTCCTTTTTCTGGACGAAAAAGAAGGGTGCTGCTTGGGGAGATTTTGATGGAGATATCTTCCCAGTTTTGAGATGTTTGTCAATGAATTCTCTGCAAGCCTTCTGTTCTTCGGGATTCAATGGATAGGCTTGGGCTTGTTTGGGCATGAATGTGTCCTTCAGGTCAATGGCGTGGTTGTTAGGCCTTGATGGTGGTAGTTTCATTGTGGTCTTCTTGGCGAAGATGTTCTCGTATTCTTTGAAGGCCAGAGGTAGGGCCACTTCTTTCTTCTGTGCCTGTTGGGTGATTGCCGTGAATAGAGTCGCTCTTCTGATGACAAACTCTGGCACATTCCCGTGTGCATTGAAGAACTTTGCCTGTTGTTCAGGTGTCCAGTGATGGAAGCTTTCATAGAGTCCATCTCGTACATACTCAGCTTCATCATGTTCCAGATACCTTAGTAGGTATCATTGTTCCAAGGTTCCTGGGGGATCCCTGTGCATGGACCTGTATGATGATGGCGTAATCATTACCCATCCGTCTTTCCAATCTATATCAGGATTGACCACCCTGAGCCATGAAAGTTCCAAAATAACTTCATCTTTGCTGCAGTTGAGGATAAAGAGGTTCCGCTGCTCTCGCACTCCTCTATAGTCCAACACAATGTTGGTCTTCTGTTTGATGGTCCCTGATTGGTTCTGGGTTCCATCTATATTCCATGCTCGTATTGGTTGATCGAGCTTATATACTGGCAATCCCATATCTTGTACCGCTTTTCTTGATATAAAGCATCTGGTTGCCCCACTGTTGATGAGGGCATTTGTTTCAACGATTTTGCCATCCTGCTTCCAGATCGAGAGAGGAATGCGAATAGAATTACTCTTTGATCCGGAAATAAATACAGGGGCTATTGTGAAGGAGGGAAGTGACGTTGGTCCACCCCCTCCCTTTAAAAATGCATTTTCAAGGGTCTAAATAGATTAATGGATGCTGGGGGATTCTGGTCTAATGAGAGGACGTTCACGGACTTCTCCCATTCTTCTGCGACTTCTTCATGTGTCTCCTCCAGTGGGAGCCCTTGCTCATCAAGCCCCGTGTCGAAGGCCACCTTGAGCGTTCTGAGAACTGTGTCTCGGCTACTACTCCTGGACACCACAGCGAGGTATTGGTCCAGCGAGTCTTGTTGTCGTGGGATGGGGGATGTGGTGACGACCCTGGTTTGTGCCGCTGGTCTCTTCACGGGTCTATACCCGGGGTGCTTTCTTGTAGAACACCCTTGCTTGTTGCAGATAAAGCATCTCCGTTCTCTCATCCTCTTGGCTCATTCGGTGGGGGAGAGCGTGATCTGGTCTACATCCATTGTGTTTGGATCCTTGTGTCTTCCTTCTCCTCCTCCGTATGCCGGCTTCAGTCCTCGTCTCATTGCCTTTATCCTTGTGTAGCCAGCGTTGATGGCAGCAGCTTTGGTGTAGATATCTTCCATAGTGAAGTTTGGCTTTGTGAGTATTTCGGACTGGGTGAGTTGCTCCACAATTTTGTTGTCGACTCCTCGTAAGAACCATTCTAGGAGGGCTTTTTCATCCTGTACTTCTGACCTTATAGCCAGTAGTGAGAACTGGGATACAAATTTGTCAAAGCTTCCTCTGCAGTTTCTTTGTTTGAGGCCGGCGAGTTTTACGTGAGCATTGTCGGCATTGTTGTAAGGGCAGAAGGAGACCGCAAAGGCCTGCTTTATCTTCTCATAGGTTTTCTCTGAGTCGGGCACCGTCTGGTCAATCAGCTTGGTTGACCAAGCTTCTGAAAATCCCTTTCCTTTCCCCTTTGACATCCTGTTTAGGAGCATATGCTTCCTGACTGTTATCGGCATGTTGTCATGGAGGGAGAAGTATCCTTCCATTGCTAAGAGCCATCTCTTAGCGTCTTTGCTTTCTCTGTTCCATTCTTCTGGTAGTGCTGCTTTGTATTCAACCATATCGTCTTCGTCGTCACTTGCTGGTCAATCCAGGTGGTCTGCGAATAGATCTGCATTTTCTTGGGGATCTACATTGATCGGTTCTGGTTCCGAGGGTGGCAGAGGAATAGGATCTTCCGATGGGATTGTGGATTGAGAGCAGAGACCACTGGGTAAACCTAGAGTTCGAGATGGACAGGAAGATGAACGGTCTCCAGGTTCTTGGTAGTGATAGTCTTGTGGTTCCCAAGATGATCCGATTCTTCTGGAGGAAGACATGTCTAATGAATCTGAAGCACATGTTGGTTTGGTCTCTTCTTCTTCTGAGGACGGTGGGTCTTGTCCTAAAAGGGCGGAGAGGTTGATTCATTGAATGGTGGAGAGAGGATGTTTATATTTGTAGACCCGAGGGTTGCCTTAGGTTTGGTAGCACTAAGGGTCCGATAATCTTGATATTTTGTTATGCGATCTGCATAATGGTTGACACGTGACCATGTAATCCTTCTTGATCTACAACCAGCACCTTTCCAGTTCCCCAATTGCATGGTCTGGAGGGCGTTGACTCCGATATGCCAAGAGAAGGCTTTGTCGCTACTCCGCAGATGTAGCTCACTGTGCAGAAACCCAAACACGGGCTGATGCTTCTTGGACAAATGGCGAGCCGACCATGCTTATAGAGGGCAAGCCCTACTAAGAGCGATGGTACAAAGTACCAAGCTTACTATCACTGCAAATAGTAAGACAAGCGAAGAGATGGCTTCCAGATCTAAGTGAGATCAAAGCAAGGCGGAACTTTGATAGGGTTTGACTTTTACACAGTGAATTGTGTATATCAAGGTTAGGGAATTACATGAAAGAAGCATCGCTATTTATGGTGCGAGAAGGCTTTAGGGCCAGTTAGCCATAAATACTAAAGGGGAAGGAGAGATTGGATCTCAGATGGGATCGGGAAGAATAGGAACTACGAGGCTATGTATGAGAGAACATAGTCAAGGAGATGCTGTCTGTATGAAATACAATTAGATATGAAATGAGACATAGCCCAGATACTGTATCTACTGCCTTGTGCAGCCTTGGCGGCAGTATTGATGGTCGGAGTTTAGAAGGCATTGCCTTCATTGTTGGGGGTCAAAGGGGCATCATAAAAGTAATCCCCCGCATCGTACATGAGGTTGTTCCACAGGGAAGTGGAGGGAATGTCTATATGAAGGAAAAAATAGGTATCCCCCTGGTCAATCGTAACATTATGACCTTTGAATCGAGGGGTTTATAGATAGAAGATATTTTTTGTTGTTTTATAAGGGAATTAAGCACACTATTATTATACTCTGGTGCCATGCTCGATTGAGACGCCCTTACAAAGTTTGAACTCAAGCTATATAATACAGAAGAAAAGTACATATAGGAAAATCATTGTCCGTACAATCAACTAATTGTTCATACACATGAGTACCCTCGTCATTCACATGCTCTGTCCTTTTAAAGCCTCAGCTGCTTGGTGCTTTGCTTCGGCCTCGAATTTGTCGCGATAAAATGCTTCTGCCTCCTCCAAAATAAAGGCATGTTGAGCTGCTTGTGGTACTAGCACAGCTGCTGGGGGGATGGGGAGGGGACGACCTGGGTAATGCTGGGCGACTTGCGCCTGCTGAGAGTAATCAGCATGTTCGTTTTCTGCTGTTTGTACATATGCCCCTTGGTTGTAGTCCCAGATATACTGCTGTCATTGCTAGGAGAGGTGCAATTGTTGACAATATGGATTTTTGGCATAGTCTGGTTTAATGTGGCCTGGTAAACCATACAGATAACATGTCCTTGTATCTGGATGAGGAGCTGATGGTCCAGCCTGCTAGACACTGATTTCCATTGGGGCTCCTTGGCCTGGTTGCATTTCATATGCCATGAATTGTGGTTGTGGCATGGTGGAAGGTGAAGGATAGCAGGGTTGAAATTGCGGAGGGTATTGCAGAGGCCCTTTGGGAATGAAACGACTGTTTGCTGGTGGTCCTCTTTCGATCACCATTTTCTCGAATACCCGACCAACTCTTTGGTACTCTTCCTTGAGCACTCCATAGTTGTTTTGATCTACCACATTCAGATTCATGCTAGCTCTTTCATAGATCTTGAAATCTACAGCCTTTTTGAGCAGTGTTACTGTGTAGTAGTCTTTGATATTCGCTTCCTTTTGCAGGATTTCAAATCTCTGCACAAACAAATCGATCGGATGTCCATTTTGACGAAGACCTTCAAGTTTCTTTAGGGATTCATGAGCCAGCATGTCAATCCAGAAGTAAGATTTTATTTCTCCTTGTAGCCTTTGCCATGATGGCCATGTGGAGTCTCCCAGTCTACCTGTGACTCTTCCATTTTCGTCTTTCAGGTCTTCATATTTGTCATTATAGTATCTTTCTAGGGTTATTTGGGCAAACCCTTCCGCCTTGCCTTCTAAACATGACAATACTGCTACACATCTTAATTTATCCAAGTTCCATTTCTGAGCCTCAGTCCACAGGTGTAGTTTAATCCATCATCCACAGAATGTACTTCTGTCACTATTCCAATTACTGGGATCAGTGATCTTCTTGGTCACAGATGTTTTTTCTTTGTTGACATTTAGGTCGGTGAGTCTTTGGACAAGGTCATCAAGATCCACCGACATATTTGATTATAGGTTTAAAGAAAAAGTAAGGGCAGAGGTAAGATCGGAAGTAATGAATGCCACAAACTCTGAATGCGAAGGGATGATGGTAAGGGCAGACGCAATCTACTCTGACTTGATATTTTCTTCTGGCTGGCATATACTTCTTTCAGAACCTTACTGTGCAATACCTTCCAACCACACTCTGGGATTTCTACGATTTGATCCTGTTGACCACAGTGACCTGGGATATTCCTGTTATGATTGACCAAAGGGGGTACCAATTTTCCCTAAACACAGACATTCCGACCCCATCTCTATGGGACGACCTCCTCTTCGACACAGGGGAATACTTTCCAAACACCCCACTGACCCCCAACTCTGAAGGCGATGCCTTCTGAAGTCCACCCATCAACACCGCCATCAAGGCAGTGGACACTGTGTTTAGGCTATGTTTTATTTCCTCCATTTTCATATTCTGTTATATTTCATATGGACAGCCTCTCCTTGGCTATGTTCTCTCATACATAGCCTTGTAGTTCCTACACTCCCCGATTCCATCTAAGATCTGATCTCTCCTTCCTATTTGGTATTTATGTCTGACCTGCCCTGAAGCCTCGTGTACTATATATATCAATGCTTCTTTCATGTAAATCCCTAACCTTGAGATATACAATTCACCATGTAAAGTCAAACCCTATCAAAGTTCCACCTCGCTTCAATCTTGCTCAGATCTGGAAGCCATCTTTTCGCTCATTTTACTATTTGCAGTAATAGTAAGCTTGGTACTTTGTACCATCGCTCTTAATAGGGCTCGCCCTCTATAAGCATGGTCAGCTCGCCATTTGTCCAAGAAGCATCGGCCCACATTCAGATTTCTGTACAGTGAGCTACATCTGCAGAGTAGCGACAAAGCCTTTCCTCAGCATATCAGAGTCGACGCCCTCTGGACCATGCAATTGGGGAACTGGGAAGGTGCCAGTTGTAGATCAAGAAGGATTACATGGTCATGTGTCAACAGTTATGCAGGTCACGTAACAATTTCTATAATAAAAACTATTCCTTTTCCTTGCTCTGGTCGGAGGTGTGCATATGAGAAAGAACCATGATGATTCTCACTATCGCACTATGTGTGACATCTCAGGTAATTACATGAACCTGGGTTCACTAGCATGGAACCAATATATGAACTACTAGACCTCAGCAGATGATGGGGGCTAGTGCACTATGCCCAAGAGCAACGTTATCCTTATTTCTGATGCCGGATGAGCATATAAACAAGTGTTTTGCCAAGTGCTTTACTCATCACTGTCAAGTGGTGAATACTATAGAATATCCTCTTAGCTCTGGGGTCCGAGCATTGTGTATCGCAGTCGAATCCAAGTATTATGATACTGAAGTCCTCAACAACAATATTCACAAGGCTTGGAGCTACGTTGCAGGCTACACGTGTCCTGGCTCAATGAAGGTAGAGGGTATGGGGATCTCATCTGTCTAACTGCAACCTACAATGACCAAAGGTCAGGGCAATGACTTTAGCAGGTAAACAAAATGGATTCGACTGGGGTATCAGTCGTCAAAGTGTCTACTTTATATATGTACAGAATATGTGCACAGACCAAGCAGTGTATGTGAGTAATTACAATAGTAAGATATATGATAAAAGCGTTTGTGTGAATATAAAGATGGAAATGAATATGTGAAAGAGATAAGGTGTGAAAAAGACAGAGATTAAATACATGTTGTGTCACATGATTTGGGTCTGGACTTTGTCACATGATTGATTATGTAATAGTTCTCATGATCACATGGTGTTGATCATGTGATTTTATAGGTGAAGAAATGAGTGATGAAAAGTTTGAAAATATTCATATTATAAGACTTTTCTTTCCCTTTCGACATTCTATTCAAGAGCATATGCTTTCTGACTTTTACTGGCATGTTATCGTGGAGGGCAAAGTATCCCTCCATTGTCAAGAGCCATCTCTTAGCATCCTCATTGTCTCCGGTCCATTCTTCAGGTAGTTGTTATGCGACCTGCATAACGGTTAACACATGACCGTGTAATCCTTCTTGATCTACAACTGGCACCTTTTCAGTTCCCCAATTGCATGGTCCGGAGGGTGTCGACTCCAATATGCCGAGAGAAGGCTTTGTTGCTACTCCACAGATGTAGCTCACTGTGCAGAAACCCGAACGTGGGCCAATGCTTCTTGGACAAATGGCAAGCTGACCATGCTTATAAAGGGCAAGCCCTACTAAGAGCAATGGTACAAAGTACTGAGCTTACTATCACTGCAAATAGTAAGATGAGCGAAGAGATGGCTTCCAGATCTGAGTGAGATCGAAGTGAAGCGGAACTTTGATAGGGTTTGACTTTACATGGTGAGTTGTGTATATCAAAGTTAGGAATTTACATGAAAAGAAGTGTCGATATATATAGTACTTGAGGCTTCAGGGCAGGTTAGATATAAATACTAAATATAGGAGGGAGAGATCAGATCTCAGATGGGATTGGGGAGTATAGGAACTATAAGGCTGTGTACAAGAGAACACAGCCAAGGAGATGCTGTCCAATGTGAAATACATCGAAAGGTGAAATTGAAGAATGAAACAGAGCCATGGGGTGATGTTCATTGCCTTGTGTAGCCATGGTGGCGATGTGGTGGTCGGACTTTAGAAGGCATCACCTTCAGAGTTGGGGGTCAACAGGGCGTCTGGGAAATATTCCCCCATGTCGAAGAGAAGGTCGTCCTATAGGGACAGGGTCAGAATGTCTGCGTTTAAGGAAATTTGGTACCCTCCTTGGTCAATCATAATAGTAGTACTGCTTTGTATTCAACCATTTTGTCCTTGTCATCACTTTCTGGATGGTTTGGAGAATCTGTGAATAGATCTAGATCTTTTGGTGGATCTACATTGATAGACTCCAGTCCTAAGTTTGGCAAAGAAGTGGGATCTTCTGATGGGGTTGTGGATTGAGAGTGGAGACCACCAGGTAAACCTAGAGTTTGAGATGGAAGGGGAGATAAATGGTCTTGAGGATCTGGGTTGTAATAGTCTCGTTGATCTCAAGACGATCTGATTGTTTTGAAGGAAGACATGTCTGAGGAATTGGAAGCATGTATTGGTGTGGCTTCTTCTTCTTCTGAGGACTGTGGGTCTTGTCCTAAGAGGGCAGAGAGGTTGATTCTTTGAATGGTGGCAAGGAGGTGTCTATACCTGTAGACCCAAAGGTTGCCTTAGGCTTGGTAACACTAAGGGACTGGTAACCTTGATATTTTGTTATGCCTCTGCATAACTTGTTGACACATGACTATGTAATCCTTCTTGATCTATAACTAGCACCTTCCTATTCCCCAATTGCATGGTCCAGAGGGTGTTGACTCTGGTATGCTGAAGGAAGGCTTTGTCGCTACTCCGTAGATGTAGTTCATTGTGTAGAAGCCCGAAATATGGGCCAATACTTCTTGGGTGAGCAGCAAGTCAACCATGCCTTAAAAGGGGCAAGCCCAACTAAGTGTGATGGTATAAAATACTATGCTTACTATCATTGCAAATAGTAAGAGCAAGGAAGAGATGGCCTCCAGATCAGGACAAGATTGAAGTAAATGAGAACTTTGATATAATTGATCTACACAGTGAATAGTATATATCAAGGTTAGAGTTACATGAAAGAAGTGTCGCTATATATATAGTACAAGAGGGCTTTAGGGCAGGTTTGGTTATAAATACTAAATAGGAAAGATGAGATATGAGCTCAGATTGGATCAGGGAAAGGGACTACAAGGCTATGTGTTATGACTAACCAGGGGGATACCCATTTTTCCCTTCAAACAGATATTCCCTCCACTTTTCTATGGGACGACCTCATGTACGACATGGGAGATTACTTTCACAACACCCCTTTGACCCCCAATGCTGAAGGCAATGCATTCTGAACTCCAACCATCAACATTGCCACCAAGGCTGTGCAAGGCAATGGACATTGCCCCATGGCTCTGTTTCATCTCTCTCAATTCCATATTTTATGTATTTCACAATTGGACAGCATCTCCTCGGCTGTGTTCTCTCATACACAGCCTCGTAGTTCCTATACACCCCAATCCTATCTAAGATCCGATCTCTCTTCCATATTTAGTATTTATAGCAGACCTGCCCTGAAGCCTCGAGTACTATATATATTGACACTTTTTTTCATGTAAATCCCTAACCTTGATATACACACTTCACCGTGTAAAAGTCAAACCTTATCAAAGTTCTGCTTCACTTCGATCTCGCTCAGATCTGGAAGCCATCTCTTCACTCGTCTTGCTATTTGCAGTGATAGCAAGCGCGGTACTTTGTACCATTGCTCTTAGTAGGGCTTGCCCTCTATAAGCATGGTTGGCTCGCTGTTTGTCCAAGAAGCATTGGCCCACATTCGGGTTTCTGCACAGTGAGCTACATCTGCAGAGTAGCGACAAAGCCTTCTCTCAGCATATCAGAGTCAATGCCCTCCGGACCATGCAATTGGGAAACTGGGAAGGTGCCGGTTGTAGATCAAGAAGGATTACACAGTCACATGTCAACAGTTACACAGGTTGCATAATACTATGTATGAGAGAACATAGCCGAGGAGAGGCTGTCCATATGTGAAATATTGAGGATGTAAAATAGAGTGATCAAAATATAGCCTGGGGGCTGTTATGATTTTCTCCCCTTATCCACATGTTCTCCTATTTTCTTACTTCTTTGTTATATGATCATGGAGACATACATCTGTGTCCAACGTTAGCTTCCTACTTGTAGTTTGTGCTGATGCTTCATCTTTCCAGCCCACCAATCCCATTGAGTTGAAAAAGAAGGGCTATGCAGTTGCTACCAAGAAAACTTGGTGCCAGAGTGGCAAGAAGTCAAATGGATTTTGATCCTGTACATTCTCAGGCTCAGACACATCCATTCACCTTTTGTTCACATCGCTTTCTATATCCATATCCTGCAGTTTCATAGACCACATGACCATATCTTGTCACCAGGCAGCTAGAAGACTAGAGGTCATCACATATATTTTTGGACCACCATTGCATCAGATTTTGATCAGATACACTCTTGGACCATCATGCATTATGTATTTACCTTTCAATCCCTTTCCGTCGCACTCTGGCATTGCTATCTGTTGCTTTCCAAGTTATCATTCTCTGTGCATTGCAACTCTTGGGACTCTGAGTTGGACAATGTACTGGTATTACTCTTATCATGTAATAATAAATGGTTTGGTGGCCATACAAGAAGTGGTGTGCCTAGTAGTAGCTTGCAAGGAAGTGAGAACCTAGCAAGGTGAGGTTTTCTGGGCGACAAAAATTATATTCATACTAGGTCTAGCTTGAAATTCCACCCCTAGCAAGGCTTTGCTAGAGGCAAGGGCCTATCATACTTGTTGAGAATCATGGTATTCATCTTCAGACTTCTATTTCATAACCATGATTCTAGACCATGTCACATGACTTAACTGACATGTGATATGAGACATACATGTGATAGGTGATGACACTATTCATCTTACTCATATTTGATATGATTTATCATCTTATGATAGAGCTCGTTATGCTATTGGATAGCTGACTGATCATTACTATGGATTACTCATATCTGCTTATCCTGCTTACTGATCAGCTTACTGATCATTCCATGACATTCTATGACATTCCATGGACTACCCTATTATAGGAGAAATAGTACATATGGACAAATAGTCCTCTTACTATACATACCAGGGTCTTACACCCTCAATATTTAACAAAGAAATATTGATCTCAACTACCTGTTCACTCCACATCTAAACCGCTGTGTTAATCTCAAGAACATTCAGTAGTGAGTCTCACACTACACCTCTACTCCTCACATTGCCCTGCACACCCATTCAGGATATATTTGTATTCTGAAAATACTTGAGCTAGGATCACATGTTGCTTGCAAGACATAGCAGTGGCATGCAAGAAAGTATATTTCCTTGCTAGCTCTGTTAGATATTATGGCCCTTTTATGGTCTGGTATGGTCTAGCTAGGCCTAGCTAGACCCGGGCACGTTTGCTGATGACAGTACATTTTGAGGAAGCTTGAGACTCATTGGGAACGTATTAAATAAGCAAGTACTAATTTAGGCAGCAGCAGTACTTTAAGGACAGCCATTCGGTCGTGTAGACTAACATTGTCCTTGAAGCTTTAACGCTTGACCAAAGACGCGCATCATGTTCCATTTGAGAGCTGCGACAATGTTGATTCAACGCCTCATCTGTAGCATATGCAATGTTCCTGGAGCTGTTCTGCGACTACTTCGTGCTATTCTCCTCCACATGGTACACCGTGGGGCAGGTATAGTCTCGAAAGTTTTGCACCTTCGCCTTAACTCCCCTGCATCCCCAACATCGCCACACAGCGTCTGCGAGCAATCGCAGACAGGTGGCTCCTGTGCCGTTACTACCTCGCTTGCCCCAATATCTTCTCCAGGCTTGTTACCTTCAGGAGTTCATGATGATTCCACCAACAATCCGTCCCCATCCATTCCTGGTGCTGTCTACGCCCCAGATACACCACTTGACACACAATATGTGACTCCTCCCAATACCAAACCAGCTGCACCGGAGCAAATTCAGAGGTATCTACGACGCAAGCTGATGTATGTATCAGGACGTATTCTATCGTAGTCATTCTACCTGGTCACTGAAAAGCTTCCTTTCTTCTGTGAAGAGAGAGAGTACCCAATGAACAAAGTATTAACCCCGGGAAAATGGACTACTCAGAGTACGTGTGTGATTAATGTCATCATAACTCCACCTGCAAAAGGTTTGACTACAGGAAAACACCAAGCATGTGGGAACGAACCGTACATCCTGAAGGGGCACCATATTTCTTCAATCCCCACCAGGTTCGAGCTTCAGAATTCCGTAGTTTAGTGCGCTCTTCATTGGTTACTCTGCAGCAAGTCTTCACAGACGTCGACCTTACGGGACGAAATCTGGTTGAGGTTGATCAATGTATCAAGTTTCTGCGGGAAGAGGAAAATCGAGTCGTTCCAGAACCACCTTTCCAAGAAGCACGTACGCAACTCGTAATACAACTCGACGACAAAGATGGTGACAGAAAATGGCTCTACTATTTTGTCAACCACGAGACTCGTGTGGTATTTTGGGTCGACGAATTTGAGACGGAGAACTTGTCAGCGTTCAATGATCTACATGGTGTCACTGCAGTCAGTCATATCGGTGAGTCACTCGACGCTTTGTCGACTTTTCCCTTCTCTGATGCGATGCAGGATACGCCATCGAGGTGCAGTATTGGTAGGTGGAGCAGAAAGATCTTGTCAGGCCAGGACTCATAGCTATAGGTTGCATTGCGAGCAATATCCGAACTGTAAATCTGTGTCTCAAGACCACGTCACTGAGTTCTGTGGGATGATTGCTCACGCTTGTGCAGGTTATTTTCAACACTTACCAGTGGGGAAAGTGGTCACTTAAAGAATTGATTAGATCGTGGCACATCGGAAGCACCACTGTCAACGCTTGATCAGACTCAGCTCGCGACATTGCTGACACTGGCACCATACCTTCAGTGTAACGTTCTGTCTGTTCATACTAATTCTGTGCAAGACTTACACTCAATTCACTAGCGAGGGTTGGCGAAATCGACGAGTATGCCTTGTGGGTCATAGGTAGGCCTATAATTTAGATCCACCGTGTCCCGTTGCTCAGCCTCTTAGCCCGTGCGATGAGTATTTTCGGTCAGCGGTTTCTGCTCCCCTATGTGAAGATGACTGACTGGAGCTCAGCCGGCATGAGGTTCTACAACTTTTATGGGCAACCGGGAGCACGATTAGAAGCCGACTTATCTGTCTATGTCGGAGGTAAAGATGGAGACAAGAAATCTCTCCTGTTCGCGCCGTTGGATCTGTTCCTATTCTATACGCCATCCGCCCAAATGAAGGAGCTCGAAAGCATCTGGGTTGACAATCTCATCAATTATGCGCGCTGGCAAGCTTTCTCGGGCAAGCTCAGTATTGAATGGACCGAATTCGCGGTGTATGTGAGTGGGCCCGGGACACAAGGTCAACTCGATCAATGGACACAGCTAACGTTGGTACCTCGGTAGTCAACTGTAATGTTGGCCGTCGATGTCAGTTTTCTGGCCGTACCAGGTGTCGATAAAGGGGATGTGGGTTCGCAATCGGTCCCCACGGTCGCAATCTACATGTCCTTGCTGACCGTCGTCGGTTCTTTAATCTCGTCCGTACTGCTTGTGAGGCAATGGCGTGCCCAGGACGACTCGGCTACTGGTGCTGTCCGTTGTTCCACATGGCGTTCAAATTTCCAGTATCTGACAAACTTACAGGCATCGTTCATGCATACCATGACTCGGTGGGGAGGATCCAAGGCTCTGGGAGTCATGTACAGCCTGCCGTTCGCGTTATTGATTTGGGCGTAAGTGTTGATTATCATCCTGCATAAATCCCACCCAACCCACCGAACTGCAGGATGATTTTCTTCGTGTTGGCGTTATCCCAAGTCATTTTCACATCGAGCGATCTTGCCACCTTGGGCACGGTTACGGCTGGTGCGGTTTTGGTTGCCAGTCTGACCTTGTTACCCGTCTGGTGGGGACGAGACTATAGTAGGTGGTGGTCGGATCTAACAGTAAAGTTTCCGTATAAAGTGCGAGTCCTTGATCACTACCGCAACCCTGTGTAATGTTACGAGGACTACAACCAGACTGATGTAAATCGATACCCCTCGAACCCCCTGTTGCCGTGACGGAGGCCATGTAACTCGCATCTGCACCGAGACAGTACTTATTATCGAATTGCTAGTAGATTGCGAATCGTCGACCGATGAGGACAATGGGTATTTCAAGACAATCCGAAAGATGTACAACACACATTACTTGAACTAACAGCGCACGGTAGCACCCCAAGGGCCGCTTCACATCAG
>JBBPNO010000098.1:0-61002 GCA_038090915.1 Boletus eberwhitei
GGAAGCTTCCGCCAAAAATCTTCCTTTGCTGCAAGGACTGCGGAGGAGAATTCCGCACGGCATATCTCGCATGTCCGCATGGTAGAAGGGTTGTCCTCAGGAACGCTCTCCCTCGTCTGCATTGCCTGTGTGGGATTGAAGAAGCAACAGCCAGTACAGTCGAAAACAGCCCAGATAAGAACGTGTTGCCATACTCGCATGCAGAAGTGTCATAGAGGATACATGGGTAAGCATGGGTTGCATTCATGAGGGCTAAAGCGCTTGGCGCAGATGCAAAGGGGAAGAAAACGGAGATGTAATGAAAAAAAAGGCCCACTCCTCCGCATATATGCACTGAGACACAGGCTGTTTTTTTTTTTCACCGGTTGGACTTGGCGACTCGTTCGAGCTCGTCCTTTTTCTGTTTACAAAAGGTCACGTCAATGCACGGGCGATCGCATATGACAGACTGTATCTGACCTTGATGGCATACGAGTTCGAAGAACCCTTGGCGGCGTTGATGAGCTCATCAGCGAGGCACTCAGCGATAGACTTCACGTTGCGGAATGCTGACTCGCGGGTCTACATTAAATTGCTGTAAGAACAGGGTCTGCTTCAGACGCATCTCGCTACTTACGCCGATGGTAAGGAGGGAAATCGCCTGGTTCACTCTCCGCAGAGGGGACACATCGACGGCCTGACGACGGACAGTACCTTGCGAACCGATACGCGTCGAGTCTTCTCGAGGACCCGTGTTGACGATCGCATCCACGAGCACCTATGCACCCCACAGAGAATTAAAAACCAGCCCTGAGACGTCCCAGCCCGAAGTGTACGAACCTGGATTGGGTTCTGGTCGGTGAGAAGGTGAATAATCTCGAACGCGTGTGCGACGATGCGGACGGCAAGGAGTTTCTTGCCGTTGTTGCGACCTTTCATCATGAGACTGGTAGCCAAGTCAAATGTCTCAGATCCTCCCTCTCTCTTCCGATGATGGCATACCTGTCAACAAGACGCTCGACGATGGGCATTTGGGCCTTCTTGAACTGCTTCTTTGCATAACGGCCAGCAGTGTGGGGGAGGTAGACTGCATGGCGGACCTGGATGTAATCAGTCAACGAGATGTCCTTGACCTCAACACTATCGTTATGATCAATGACAAGTTCCTCTTTGAGCATATGGAGGCGTACTCCTGTGTGTCCCATTTGCCGAAAAGTTTGATTTCCTGGCCAAGTTTCGAGATGTCCTTGGGAAGAGTTTGTACCGCGGCCATTTTTGAGATGTTCTTGAGGTCTTGAAGTGCAAGCGTGAATTCTGCCTCGGCGACGAGCTCGTTGTTTGTCTCTATTGTCGCCTAGCACTACAACAATTAAGGTTTGACGCCTCCCAGGTCGTTGCCGAAAACTGTACAGTTTTTATTTCTGCAGCAAATATTTGGGAAAGTACTGGGATCATGTCAGGTGCTAGGATCTTTATAATGGCCTACCCATTCGAATAATTGGGCGATATAGGTTGAATTATACTTTGACAAAGCTGTGTGATACCGAAAACACTATACTGTATGTACCATAAAAGCAAATATACTCTACGAATTATTTTTCGCGCGGGTTGCGGTCGCGGATCCCAAACAGTGCTACGAGATCTAAAGCAAACTCGATTGAACAACCCTTTAATAAACAAGAGCACCACCACTCACCTTGGAGCCTTGCCTCCCTCTTCTCTCTTTGCGTCTCCGTACGTTTGATGCCAGAGAATACCTGTGAAGTTGTGTCGGGCTTAACCTATCCGACGATGCGGGACGACTACATACATGCTGGATCAGGCGCTTCTTCTTCTCTTGAATTTCAATCACCTGGGACGAACAGTCGACATCGCAAAAGTCATTCTGCGACGATCGAGTATGTGACTTGCCTTGGATTCGACAGTATTTTCGGCGATCAGTTGGTATACATGAACGGGTTTCTTCTGTCCGATGCTACGGGAACGTCAGTGTCTGTCAACGCAACGAGAAAGGCCACCCTGCTTACCGATTGCATCTATCAATGGCCTGACTCTCGATACCCTCCTATGGAATTGTCAGCAGAGAAGACGCCACGAGCTGACTGGTCACATTACCTGCCACCATCTAAGCACGGGACGGAGGCCAACAATCGCCAGTCAATATATGAAATAATTGGTCATACGGTTACTTACGGATCCATCCTGGTGAAATGCATGAGCATCTCAATGTACGCAGCAAAGCGAAACGAGACTCACAAAAAGACATGGTTTGCAACCGTGAGATTGAGACCCAACGCACCCGCCTTGAGCGAAATCAACATGACCTTGGGGTTCACGCCGAAGGCAGAGCCGTCGAAAACCTGCTTCACGGCTGGAATCGCTTTCGCCTTGCCCTTTCCTTTATTCCTGCTCTCCTTTGCCTTGCTCTTCTTTACACGGGTCGAGATGTCTTCATCAAAGTCGTCGTCGTCGTCGGTGTCATTTCCAACGACAAAGTCCGAGTCATTGCCATCGGTGGCATTCTCGTTATTCTCGACAAGCGTGGTTTGTGTTTGTGTTTGACGCAGGCGAGCTGTGGGAAGGGGTTCTCCGGGAGCAGGGGATTCATCAGGGTCAAGGGGAATGGAGAACCGCTCCAACACCTCCTGTCTTTTTCTTGCGGACAACTTTCCGTCAAACCGCACATATGGAATGCTGCGGGCATATTCAGCACAATACCGGAGATTATTCAAATGGCGGACTTGCCCATGTTCCTCTAGTGCCTCGCCAATCTATCCAAACATGTCAGTGCAAACATACGAGCATAGTCATAAAATACAATTACCTTGTCCAAGAAAGAAGTAAACTGGGAGAAAACCAAGCTTTTTGAGTCGTTAGGAATCAGTTTCAGAAGATGGATGAGTTGATCAATCTTGGCAGACGATCCAGTGCATAGGTCGCTTTGATTAGTGTCTTGTTCCACAGGGGCTTGTGTAAGGTCCGTAGGAGGTGGCGGCGCCACTAAAGCTTGCATCTTAAGAGGCCGGCGATCCTGCAAGAGAATGAGCGATGTAGTCGACACAGTGGATAACAAATACCATACCATAGGACACTTGGGATCCCTTGCAATCACCTCCGATATACTATGTATCGTGAGCTGAAATAAAATGCCAACAATTAACCGGGACATACCAAGCCAAGCAGAAGACGTGGGCGCACGACGTAATCCTAGGTTCCGTCATCACATTGAAACAAACAGGACATTCTTCGTTGTCCTCGATCGCTTGGAGAATAACCGACTCCAACTTGATTTTTAGCTCGGGTGTGATTTGTACGACACTGTCGCAGGTAGAATTGATGTCCTCGTTCACTCGAAGTTGATCCAAGTAGTTAGCTGGGATTAATCCTGGATGGAGAACAATCTGACGCAGACGGGTAAGCATGCTCAGGACGTTAGTAGTCACCTATATATATATATAAGCACAGAAAGTGGCCGGATTCAAGGTGACACTAACAACAGAGTTCATTCCTCCGGCTTGATTCATTAAGCTTTCGACTCGCTGCCGGGAAAGAAGTTCCACAGCATCATAAAGTGTCTGAAAAATGCAATCGAGATTGGTACAACACAGTTGGTGCAACACTTACTCGTGCCTCATCACTAAGTGTCACGGGGACTAAAGTGATGTCGACCTATATTCACGAGTGAGTGGATGAAGGGAACGGCAAACAGAGGGACTTCACTGGTGGGAGAGGTACAAGGGAGTTTCCCTCGCTATCTTGCATCTTCGGTGCGGCGTCAGGACTGAAGGTACCGCGGTGCGTCAGTCAAAAACATACCTCCTTCGTTCTCCGAATGCAAATATGACTCATCAAGGCCTAGCGGAGGGTCAAAGCAAGCTCCTAGCTGATGGGACAAACCTACACGAAGTAATTCTGCACCAGCAGGATCCCCTTGTTTCAGAGGACGTAGGACCAGACGTCTGAAGAAATCCTCATTGTCCAATGGGTGGCAAATTTGAAGGAAGGTAAGCATAGAACCAAGATCCTGTTGAAATCAGTGACAGAAACAAATCCAAGTCCAACAATGTGGCTAACCCTGGGAGAATTGATCTATGGAGGGACACTTAGGTGCGGGACAGAAAAGTAGTCTATCACTCACGACAGGAGTTCCAGAAAGTATCCATCGCCTTTCGGCAGTAAGCATACACACTGCCATAGCCATCTTCGTCCTGGGATTCCTGATGCTGTGACCTTCGTCTAGGATGACCCTCTGAGAACCATCTGTCGCTTTAGCTTGCCAGAAATGCTCATCGAATCGCCGCATTCGTACCTTCCACTTCACACCGAATAAGCCCTTCCCGCTCTTTTTCTTCTTCTTCGCAGGTCCTTCCCCCTCGATGCCATGCTGCGTGACGGTACTGAAATCGGCATCGCCTGAAACTACCTGGTAAGTGGTGATCACTACATCATATTTCATCAGTTGCTGAGGTGTCATGTTGCGTGTGGCACCGTAGTAAACACATGCGGACAAGGCGCCTCTGACGCAGTGCTCGTCAATCTGTTTCTCCCAATTCGAGATTACAGAGAGCGGGACAACTGTGATCAACAAAGGGGATGAGATGGATGATGTTATACATCGTCGTGGTGTTGCGCACCGATGAGGGTACTATTGCAGAATTTCTTAGGGATATCCTTCTTTGTCGCAAGGACAAGGGAAATCATCGTGAGCGTTTTACCCTAGAAAAGCTGTTACTTTCCGCTTTCCTTCTTCACTGTCCCACATACCAAACCCATGCTATCGGCTACCAAGGCACCTCGGCCAAGCGCCGGAGGTGTCCCGATGTCCTGCGGACTCTTGGTGGCGACTACAACGAGAATAGTCAGCAACTACACTAGATATCAACCAAATGGGACCGACGATTGAAATAGTATGGCTAAAGATAATTAGTCTACAGGTTTAATACCTCCTCATCAATCGTGACAACATACCTTGTTACCTGCCTTCCTATATTGCCAGAATTGGACCGGGCTGTCCGACTCCTTGGTGGGCAAATCAGGGTACTCACGGCCGATGCACCACTGAAGGGCTTGGCTCTGAGATTTATGTGCATGTGAGTGTGCAGCTGCGACGACAGAATGAACGTTTTACCTGATGTTTTAACAAATCCACGACCATCTCTCCACTAGCAATGCCTGGTGGATTGGAATGTACGGGGAGATTCAAGATGTCATCCGTTGAGCAAAGGGTATCAAGCAATGAGGTACGCCGGCCTTCATCATCGACTCTCTCAAGGCCGCTCAACATTTCCTTGAGCTCCGCAGCCCTTACGAATGCCTCGTTCTGCTTCCTGATTGCCTCTTGCTGTGCTTCACTCTGCGCGCTTGTCGTCCCACGTGCTTGGCTGGGGCCAGCCATCCCCATTGTTGCCGCGAGCGCAGAAGCGTATGCAGTAGGAAACGCTCCTCCACCGGCAGAAAGGGCAGCTGCAGCAACTGCAGATGACGTCCCTGGAACGCCACCTCTTGCCCGTTGTGGGAAACCCCTTTGCCGAGGCGTAGCCCAAACAAGCATTGGCTCTAACATGCCTCGTTTATCAGACGGTCCAAAGATGTTCAACGACCTAACAATTGTGCCGGTGAGGACGGAACTAATGAGACTGGATGTTGCTTACATAGATAATGAATAATTGAAGCCGCTCACTAGAAGAAACGGTCAGTTCAGGACATCAAAAATGTATGGAAAGAACTTCACGGTTTCCCTCGTGCATGACACCTTCTACCGTGACCAGCCTCTGATCGAGAATTGGGGCTAGCTTGGACGCAACATTTCTTGGGATGTGTCCCACTTGAGCCCCGCCAATGTTCTTTACTTGGATCGCATTCCTTTCAACTTTATTGTGGGCAGAATGAGGAGAGAATATCATCCTATATCTTACCTGTCATATGGATTGTGCGGCTCTCTGACCAGACTGACTTGTTCTCCAGGCGCAACAAGACCTGCATATCGGGTAAGCACGACGAAACCTGACTCAATGCGACAAAGTACGTACCCTTGTAGTACTGTACACCCACTATGCTAGTGTCCATGACACAATATAACTCATCGGCTGGTTCTGGTTCCATGAGCATGGCCTCGTCATCCTCGTCACTAACTGAACAGCGTGCGCCTTGTGTGGCGGTCGCATTTGGAATACTCAGCTGACTGAGCGACCGAGAGGTCTCAGCGACATCAGATTGGTATCTTCTTTTCTGTCCTGCCAATGCACCGGAGGACGGCCCGGGAACAGATGGACCAGACACCATCACAGGAGGTATAGCTGGAGGGGCGACTATTTTCGCGGTCGCAGGGATGTCTGTAGGATCTATGCGTTGAGCCGCAATAGCGCGCCTGACCTTTTGCTGGTCCTCGTATCTGTGCGAATATTCATCACTATGCCATACCTGAAAAAAAAAAAAGGACTGCTCACCTGATGCCACTGAACCCAGTGATACTGTTCAAATTGGTGACGGCAAGCGTGCGCAAGATGTCAGGTGTGACGCAACCCCTGTTTCAATGACGCCGATCGTTCAGCTTCTTTCACAGGACTTTGCCGAGTTGACGAGATGCTCACCAATGCCGCCAGGAGACGGTTTCACCAAATTCACCTTTGACGATTTGGCCGTACCTCAGAGTGCCTACAGGGATCGAAGCGCCCGTGCACGGTGCGGGCCCTTTGCACACTGCGCGCGTACTTCTGCTGTACTACACAAGCTCCTATAAGCGCGACGCTGAGCACTCTGGAGTGCACTTACATCTATCGCATGCGCTGACATGGTAGCAGATGCGCGTAGTGGAGATTGGATTCAAGATTAAAGCCTATAGTAAAGGCGTTAGTTCTGGTAGAAGTTTTTGGCGTGGCGGCGTGGCCACCCGTCGGGCAAAGTGTAGGCTCGCACGTGCGTTTGTCCTTGTTTGGTTAAACGCGTCGCGCAAATGTATCACGTGAGGCGCGCGCTTCATCCTTGTTACTATCGCTGACGCACAACTTTCAAGCCAGAAAACATGGTCGAGTTCGAGCACGCTGGTAGCATCGACTGCCCCACATATGACCCAGACCAGGATGCAGCAGAAAAGCGCGATATCCGCAAGAAATACCGTCTTCTCGAGAAGAGGACAGGAGGTGCGTCTGACGCGTTGGTCCTTCCTCAAACGCGCGATAAAGCCAACACGATTCAGATCACATGAGACCGCAGGACCACGATGCGGAAGACCTCGTTGGTCAGGTCGCACAGGCAGACGAGCTGTTTTCCAAAGGTGTGCACCTCATGCCGTCACAGTCATAGCATCTTAGACGCCCACTTGTGACAGTCAAAAATCCGACCGAAGCGACTCTTGACTCAACGGTACTTCGAAATGTCTCGAGTATCAGTGCACAAAAGGCGCGCGCCATGAAACTCGGCTCTGCCGCGTTCGACATGGATGACTTTGTGTCGAAACTCATTAGTTACATGGGCGGAAGGCAACGCTTCGAGGACGAAGAGGGGGACGAGATGCAAGTGGTTGAGGACGGCGCACTTGACTGGGACAAGATAGGTCGAAAAGCTCTGGCAAAAAGCAGAAGAGTCCCTGTCACGGGCTTCATGTACCCGCCTTCCTCCGTTTCCACTCGTCTGTGTTACTGATTTATGCCAAGGCTTGGCCCTCTCTCGATAGAACAGAAAAAACGGGGCCCTATAAAGCGTCAGAAGCAGGAGAAAGCACAAGCAGAGGAACGTCGACCCCAAGAAATAAAGGAAGAGGACATCAAGAGATCTGACAACGAAACGACCAAGAACGTCCTTAAAGTGTGTTGAATCTCAGGCGTCTTCACCCACGTCACTAACAACTCCAGATTAAAGATATTCTCGAAAATACGGGTCCTATCAACGTTTTCAAATTCATCGTAAACCCAAACGACTTTGCGCAGTCCGTGGAAAATCTCTTCTATCTTTCGTTTGTCATCCGTGACGGAGAATGCGCATTCGAGATCAACGACGACGGTGAACCTATCGTCAGTACGTGAGGAACACTTATTTTACTTGACTGTGATTTGACAGTATCGGTAGTGCGTTGCGAACAACCGACTATGGATGAAAGAGCTGCAGGTGTCCATGCTCGGCAGATTGTTATGGAATTCGACATGGCCACATGGAAGGTAGGGCCGTTCAACTGCCTCAGTGATACCAGATTGATTCCGTGTTATCATCCAGCGTGCCATCGAAGTCTGGGACATCACGGACTCACAGATTCCCCAGCGTCCCCCCGCGAAGACCAGGATCGGCGACAAATGGTATGGTTAGGGGTGGTATTCATAGAGCATCTAATCGTCTGCTAGATCATGCATAGTCGCCACCAGTACCATATTGTACTGTAGATGTAATCTCTTGTCATAAATCCATCTTTTTTTGTTATATATGCGCAGATCCTGATCACATTATTACATGTTTGCTTTATCAAATACAGTCAGTTATCGCACCGCTACATAGGAATGTAATGATACAAAGTTGCGCAGATGCTTGCGAATACAGATGCATTGAAAATCGTCAAAAGGATGTGAGTAAGAACCATGATAAGCCCACCATTGAGCCCAAACAGTACAAGCAAGGGGATCTTCAACCGAATCAATGGCGCCTCCAAAGGTCGATGCTTGTCTAGCATGACGTGCGCGGCTGGAAGTTAAACTTCTTCACGCCATTGACGTCGTAGATTCCATAGCCAGGCTCTTGACTATCGGAGTAGATGTGTGCAAACCATCCAATGCCCCCACCAGGAGCGTTCTTGAGATCTGTGCAGTAGCTGTCAAGTAACTGGTAGTATTGCTGCGATCACCCTGTCAGCTCGGGTACACATGGCGGTCAGACAGATGTAACGTGCCTGCTCACTGTTGACACTGGCGACTGCAATCAGACTGTTGGGTTGAACACCCGAAGATGTGACGGAGGGCCAACCATTCTAAGACAGGCGGTCAAGAGAGGAAATGGTTGGAATATCCTGAAAGACCTACCTCGTCAAAGTACATCTTCTTACCCCCACCCTGTTGGATGAACCAGTTCATATCCGTCTCCACCTGCGGCCATGCAAGCGCTCCAGTGGTTGCAAGCGACGAGAAGAAAGGAAGCATATGGATATTAATGTAATCGATCGCATCGAGGACGTCTTGAGCACCACCGCGTTCCTGATAGCCGTAAGCGAGCTCGGAAACCGTGACGGGAATTTGTACGCCTGCGAGCTGAGCCTTAGCGGAGGTGACCTGCGAAGCAAGCTCAGAGTGGGGAAGGACGTTGTCGTATAAGGGTTCAGAGCCAAACTGTACGCCACGCGTGACGAATTTGGCTTTGGGATTGGTAGTGAGCGTATTGATGAGTGAATCACGACGGGTCTCCCACTCGTTACCACCATCGAAACCAAACTGCAGAGTGTGAACAACGATATGCATCCTAGAAACCACGAAATATACCCATATCAGTGCGTGAACTCCAAGACTGTTATTCCATGCAGCATCCACGATATCATCGCTGCACGGTCAAGTTAGAGAAAGAGATGACATAGGTCAGCGAGACCGCACGCACTAGAATCCAGAATTGTCGCACGCGCCGTAGAGACGGACATACCGACTATTGAAGTTGTGTCTGATGTCGGCAAATTCTGCATTGAGCTGGCTCGGGCTCTGGCCTGAGGTCATGTCAGTTTAGAGCAGGTAGATGGCGAGCTGACAAAAACCAACACGCAGTAACCTCATAACTGAAACCCATGAACGCGTACTCGGTGTCCATAGAACACCACCAGTTATTGAGTGAATCGGGGACATTTGATGGCATTTGGAAATTCAAAGACGGAAAGCAGCTCGACGGACTCGGAGAACCAGAGCTAGGTGCGGGAGACAGTGTAGTCGCATTCGGTGGGTTACTGGTGGTCGAGGCAGCTATAGCTGTGGTGGTGGGAGAAAAACTGGAGGGAGTTGTACTCGTACTGCTGTGAGGTTTGCTTTTGCAGCTTCGCGGAAGTGGGCCAGCGAACACAGAGTTCGAACATATCAAGAGCAGAAAGTAGAAGAAAATAAGCGAAGAGAACGTCATATTGAAGGAAGGGGGAAGAGAATGAATGGTCCAAGGCCCACGCTCAACGTGGACGTCGGCAGAGACAGTGAAGGGTCAGGGTGGAGATTGGACTCATCGACTTTATGGTGTGGGGACAATAGTGAATGGTCGTCTTTTTGTCTAATCGGCAACCGAATGTCGTGGGACAAAGAATCCAAACCGTCTGAATCGTAACCGCCTGGCCAAGTGGCCCGCAACCGTGGAGAGACGTTTCATACGCGAGTAGACTCACTTTCAAGCACTGAAAAGTTGAACCTGCCTTGAAGAACTTACATCAGATTCTACTGGAACTGGGTGGTTATCGCTCTAATTCAAATGGCTTGACTATTTTGCACCAACGCATGCTTTGATACCTGCTGTGCATGTGAGGAATATATACTAGTAAGTGATCATTACACAGACTCACTTCAGATCATGGAGGTCGTTGGCCGGTTCCGGTTATTATTCAAATCAACCTGCACTGTCCGTGGCAGTCCATTCGGCTAATCATTCCACCAACACGATGACAAAGCAACTACAATCGGCAACGGCCTCATTGTGTACGGCAGCAACTCATCTTAATGTTCTAACGTTCATTGTTCTCCAGACCAACCTTAAAGATTCTTGTTCTCGCAATGGAGTCAGCGTGGTGGTGATTCGTAAAGAACAATGAGGATGGTGCTGGTGAGTGGTATGACTAGGCAGTGGGCACAGGAAATAATGAAGCTTGCAAACAGGATGATGGCGCATCTGTCAATTCAAAGCGATGACCGTGTCCAGCGCCGTGGACATTGTCTTGTAAGTTTTGAATCAAATCGGTGTACCGTTGCAACGCCGTGGGAGTTGACCTGAGTGCAACTTTGCAACAGCAGTAACACTCGCCAAATCCGGATGCGGGCAGTGGCCCGGCGACAGGAGAGTTTAAAAATGGGGGACAACAACAGAACTGCGCAATCCTCCTTTTCTTCCGTCCCACCCGTATTCTTCATTGGTGCCCTTCCAACGCTTTAGTTGCCCCTTTAATCCCATTTAAATTATCTTTCAGCCATCATGTTCTTCAGACCTGCTCTTCTCATTGCCGGTGCTGGTCTCGCCGTTGCTCAGTCGTGGGTTACACGCATAATTCCAGAAGCCGTGCCACTGATCTTTGGATCCCCTTAGCATCTCGAGCCAATGCTCTTCGGCCTTGACTTCCGTCGCGACCTCCTCTCAGGCTGCTTGCCTTGACCTTCTGCTCCTCACACCGCTGGCTACATCGAACACAAACACTTCCATCATCCCAACCGTCAACAATTGGCTGACCGGTGTGTGTAGCCAGGCCCCATGTACCAACGCTACCCTCCAGTCCATCGTCACTAGCATCGTATCTGGCTGTTCCAGTGACCTCGCCAGCCTTGGCTTGTCGACCAGCGACCCTACCTCACTCGTGATGACCGTTGAAGCTGCCTACCCTGTTGTTCGACAAATCGCATGCTTGAAGGAGTGAGTCCGCCTTTCATTTGCACTTCTCGCTATCGACTCATTATTATTGCACAGCACCTCGGCAAACACCCTTTGTGTAACTGAACAGCTTACTGACATCCAATCGTCGACTACCACCCTTTCTATCAACAACATCGTTGGCTTGGCGACACAGGCTATGACTGGAAAGACCATGAGCATTCCTCAAAATGTTACTTGCTCCAACTGCTCAAAGGCTGCATACACCATTGTCGCTAAGGACTTTCCAACACTCCTAACGAATGAACAAGCTACCATTCAGTCCGAGTGTGGCTCTTCTTTCACCAGTTCGTGTTCTGCTTAGTTTCTTCTACGATGATAAACTCATCATATTGAACAGACGGACAGATGCCCTCCAACATCCAGGAGGCTGCCTCCAACTCAACGTCGACGGGTGGTGCTGCCTCTCTTTCCGTCAGCGGCCTTAACGTTGGTGTAGCCATGCTGATCGCTGTTTCCTCCGCTTTCGTCGTCTTTGCTTAAGCAAAGCAAGTGAAGCTTTGGAGACAGTCCGTAGAATGGGATCTAAAATGACATTGGGAGACGGTCATGTATTTTACTTAACTACGCCTCACCGATGCTGCACATTCTTTGATCGAGCTAATGGACAAAAATATGTGTACCTGGACTGTTTTTCTTTTTCACAATAATCAGAGAGTTAGCGTTTTACGTCAGCATCCACCCTACTGTTGCTCGAGAAGCACCTTTCAACCAACCCAATCTATCTCCCTCAAGTCATTAGGCAAAAGGGCTAAGGACAGCCCATTTGTCCCCAACGATGTCAGCGACGCCCACACCGCGTTCTGCTCGGTTTGATCTCCCCCCTGCCCCAACGCACTCCAACTCAACTGCAACGGACACTGGCCTTGCAGAGTGGACAAACAGAATAAAGGCGATGCAGCGTCAAGTCGACGCCGATGATGAGACCGAGCAACGACGTTTGGAAGAGGAGATAACGAGAGCGAGGTTAGCAAGAACGAGGAGGAGCAGAACAGGCCAGAGTGGCGATTTCGGCGTTGGGATGCATGGGATTGATTTGTGTAGGTGATCTGACCTACGACCGAGGGGAAAATACTCGTCTTAACGGCCTGCACTGCAGCTAAGCTCCAGGAAGGCTTGCCGCGTACCGTGGAGGCTGATTTGGGGATGTCTTTCTCCGACAAGCCATCTGCGTCGATTGTCTCGCTACAGAAACCTGCGATAAAATCGATGTCGACTGGGGCGAAATCAGCTCCTATTTCGCTTGCGGCTTTCATGGGAGGTAACGCATCTGGTCCCCGACTCAGGCGGCACGAGCCACAGTTGGATGCGAGCCTCGTGTATGATGGGCGTGGGGATCATGGTCCGGTGCACCCAATATTCGGTCATGGGGGTGTCGCAATGCCAGGCATGGTCGGGCGTGACGCTGGTGCTGCTCCGCCCTCACCCTCAGCACCGACTTCCATGCCACAACCCCCTCCGTCCAACCCTGTACCGTCCACCCCGCTTACGGTATCATCAGAGCCCTCCCGTGCACGCACGATGAGCACTTCGAACGTCGCTCGCCGGTATGTCGAGAGGATGGAAGAGCAAGCCTCCAGCCAATCCTCGTCCCCAAAAGCACTCGGTCTTGGGATCCGTGAGCGTCGTCAAAGTACGCCACACGACAGCATTTCAGAGCTCAAAGTTACTCCTACTACCCCGTTTCCTTCGCGCCCACTCTCTCAGAATCTTGGCGGGAGGGCTGTTTCCCCGGCTAAAAGTCCATTTATAGAGTCGCGCCCCAAAACCCCTTCCGTCACATTTCGTCCAAAGACGCCCACCACTTCAGAAGCGCGTTCTAAAACACCCGTGACTGACCCCCGGACAAAGACGGTGCCGGTCATCATCGAAGCACGCTCAAAGACGCCCTCCACAGAATTCCCCACAAAGACCTCCATCCACGAGCCACGTGCCAAAACATCAGGTACAGATATCACGCGAGTGAAGACCCCCATCCAATCCAGCCCCACACGCGCGAGTTACCCCGGGGCAGTTCCATGGCAGACACCCCGACACCAACCATCTCCCCAGTTACCGTTGACGTCAACTGTTCCACCGAGATCAACTGGGTCCCCATCGCCTGCTCGCGGCACCTACGCGCCACAGCCTCAGCATGGTGTATCCTCCGCCCTCCTGCGTCCTCCGATCAGTTCTCCTACGAAGGACCCTACACCGAGTATTAGCAGATTACAGGGACGCGGATTCGTTCAGAGCATCGTCCAAGCAAGCGACAGATTCAGTGGTGACACTCAGGGAAGCCCGTCTACCACCCCGAAGCATGTATTCCCCTCCACGTCGCCCGCACCTAGTCTGGGCGGTGGTGAAGTGCGGGAGAAGGGTGCCAGGCGAGCTTCGGTACTTGATCGATGGACTCCTGTGATGAATGGTATACCGTCACTCCCACTTCCGACTACCAAAAGTGCTACCCCGACAAGGTCATACACTGCCCATGCGAGTATGAAATCAGGCCAGGGACAGGACATCTCGGTGGTAAAGACACATGATACGGGACGGTCTGTACGGAGCGTAGTTTCCCTTCCAGCGATACCTAAGACGCCAGTCAAGAAATCGGATGGGTTTCCCGCCCAAGACACGGAAGAGAAGCTCGGATCTTCAAGTACGAGGATATCCTACATTAAACCTGTCGAGACCGGTGACAATCCTGTTATACCCAATGTCGACGAATTGGGCGTCAAAGCATTGGAAGGAGGAATTCAAGTTGGAGGGACGGGGTCGGGGACGGGCGGAAGCAATGTAAATCACGGGGCTGGGACCCACGCGTTCCCAGGCAAGGCGAAGACGCCAAGGGTATCCGCACCACCACTGCCCTCCTCGCCTGACAAACCACTGAGTCATGTGCGTCCTCTTTGGTGACACTGAGCTGAATCGATGGTTGATGGATGCCCCCCTTCGTTTTTGGGTTTGGTTGAACTTGATGCATATACCTCATGTTGATTAATGGTGTTATGCTGCCTCCGTCGTTTTAATTGTATGTTTTGCTTACTGGTCAATTGTCTTTGTCTACCCCTTGGATACTGCGAATAGCCTACGAAGGACAGGGCGAAGAAGCCGCGTAAAACGAGGTTCGAAGAAGGAAGGCCAGAGGATGTATCCGTCGTTCCAGCACCATCTGTTACAGGCACAGAAGTGGTGAGCCAGTCGCCCGGTCCGGCTGTGCCATCATCTATGGGTCCCGCTTCGAGTCAACCAGATACGTCAAGTGTACCTGCCTCATTCGGCCCGAGGGACTCCCAGCCTGGGGCGGAGCCTCTGGTGAAGATTAGTCCAGCCAATAGTGCGGGGACGATTACTGACCGTTGGACGGAACCTATGCTGATCGGGGTCAAATCCACGTTATCGTCTTCGGCCCCGGATAGAACTACTTCAGGTGCCAAGCCGGTCAGTGCTGCTGGCATGGTCGGGCGTCGGGCCCTTCCTGGTCTCGCCAACCCTGCTGCGGTCACAGCGGTAGAGAAGGTCGAGGAGTCGGTATCGGCATCAGTGGATAAGGAAGAACGCACGGCCGTGCCACCGTCGCCTACGCGTCACACACGCATCCCGAGCACGGGAAACAGGGCGTTGGTGATGGAGGTCGCACATGCGCTGAACGAGGCGGCACAGCAGCAGAACAAGGAGAAAGAGACCACGGCTGTCCCTACCTCCGCCGCGCCCGCGTCTGTCCTTGCCCGCCAGATTCCGAGTACTAGCCTCGGCGGTCCAGCGGCAGAGAAACGGAAGTCGAGCTTCGAGCGGTACTCGGCGATCGCGATGCCCCCGTTAGCAGAGGAGCGGACGCCTGCGGCGTCTCCGGCGAACACTACGTCGCGGAGCGGAGGAAAAAACCTATTGGGCGGCAAGGTCGTCAGTGAGAGTCCTTTGAGTAGTTTGCGTGTCGAATCGACAGGCACTGTTGAGCAGTCGCCATTGACCCCGTCACCGTCACCGTCCTCAAAATTGTACATCGGTGAGGATTAGCCTTTGTGAACGTTGGAGACGAGCTGACATGAACAGACCGTGTTGACGAGTCGTTGCCCAAGCTGGACGTTGCGGCGCTGTTGAAGATGGAGAGACTGGCTGAGTTCGTGCCGAATCCTGACCTTCGCACAGTCTCTGTCGAGGTGCTGTCGGTCATACACACGAGTGCTGTCCCCGTTCAACGTGACATGAACATCTGCTACGATGCCGAAGTCCTTGTCATCGTGCATCGTTCCAAGTCCCGCGAGACCGGGCTTGTAACTACCAAGGTGTGGTGCTGGAAGGGGAAGAAAAGTCACTTTGGAGAGAAGGAAGAAAGGAAAGTTGGCGAGCTCGCGAGGCGATACGGTACCTCGGCGGTTCGTGTTTTCCATTCGTCACGATTGCACTGATTTATGTGAGACCTGGGTGTAGGATGTGGTTGATCAGCAGCGCGAGCCTGCGGAATTCGTTTACGTTCTCGGAGGGCAACTTGCGATACGCCAGGTAAGGGGGTGCATGGTTTGAGTGTCGTGTGGCTTGACTGGTCCTCCAGGGAACCAGGGCTCATTGGTCCTGTGAGAATACTGCGATGCATGTCGTGAGATCAAACGCTGGTCAAATCTCGATTGATGAGATAGATCTGGTTCGTCCTCTATGCCGCAAATACACCCTGAGACCTTGATTTCATCCATCCACAGGACATCAGAAATCTATGTTCCGGGTACAGCTATTGTATCTCCGTCTTGGATACCATTTATGTATGGCATGGCTGTGGTTCGGTGGCAGCAGAACGGACCGCGGGGCTCCGGTATGCACAGGGTATGGCCACCAAGGGGACGTCGGTGAAGGAGCTCATGGAAGGCGAGAACGATGGGGATGATGAAATGTTCTGGATGGTCGTTGGTGACTCTGAATCGTATGCCAAGGCTGATTACTGGAGGTGGAGGAGCAGCGTGGTGCCGTCTGACCCTCGCTGTTGGCTTGTGGACATCGCGAACTCGGAGGCTCCGGTGAGCGTCACGCGTCACGACTTCCGAATGCTAACCTTCTTTAGATCCGTCCAGTTCAGACCTTGTTTGCAGAGACTGTACAACATGAATCGGTGTACATCATAGACTGCTTCTGGGAGTTCTTTGTTCTAGTCGGTAGGGATGCCCGAGCGAAGCGTGCTGATATCATGGTCGCAATTAACACGGCGATGGTGCGTTTCCCGTCATTACGCTCCTCCGGATAGTTTCCTGACTGTCTTGTTGGATCAGGCGATGGCTCCGCTCGTCGCTACCTCGAAGCCGTTCTCGCCCACGGTCCACGTGTTGGTCCTACCCACGCGGCTGCCCCTAGACATGCGGCATGCCTTTCGCAACCTTGACGAGTTCGCGCTGGTGAGTCATGCTGAGATTGATTCAAGCTGTCTAACTCAAATCTCTTTCGTTCACCGGGATGGTTAGAACGGTGGGTTCGTCCCGGACCATATGAACATCCTGTCCACGCCAGAGGCGATCGAGCATGTAAGTGGAACATAACCCTGAACCTACACGAGCGTGGTGTCGCTAAGTGGGACGACGCAGCTGTGCACGTCACCCTGGGATAGATCTGCGCTGAGAGATCATACGATGCTCCCGCTGGGCTTCGATTCGTCGCATGTCCCGTTGCCATGACGTCCGAGCTGGGCAGTGCTGAGATTGAAATTTGTTTGTGGTGGGTTCAGATTGATGGCCTTCTCCATGGGTTATTCTATGTCATCTGCAGGGACGTGACCTGGCGTGCTTGCAACTTTTTACTTTTCGTGTTATCATTGTAATTCATCTTTCTTGCTACTTACAAGTTGCGGACAAACACTAGCAGCGTGTTCCCGGATTTTCCCTGTGACAAGGTGGATTGAATGCTATATTGGTCTATCATGTCACATGTGCCTACTATCCATAGGCTTCAATCAACCCACCCCCTCACTTGTGTTCCTCAAGTTTGTCCTTCCAAGCTTTATCAGCATCTAAATTTGAGGGCCCTTTGAATCCAGGATTGGCTGTTGTGGTTGTGCCTATTTTAGCATTGTGAACTTGAAAACCACTGGCAGGACTCAGAAAAGATAGGAAATATGGATGATGAGGAGACTCAGATGAAAAATCAGCTGGTGTGGGTTCTGGCATAGGAATCAGAGAATGCACAAGTCTGTAATATACTTCCTACTTCATGAACTGTTTTATATCTTAGGTCCTTGTGCTGCAGTCCTTTACTTACTGTAGCAGCACATTTCACTTCCTTACTACTAGAAGGCAAATCAGCCTTGTCAGAACTTGGAGGATCATCAGCAGCATTGATTGCAAATTCAATGGGCTGCATCCAGGGTCTTCATTGCCAGCAAGTTAAGAAAGTCCATCAACCACCTCCAAATGAGCCTAAGAATTCATCAAAATATGGATTCTGGTCATGGTCATCTAAACCTGCCAGCAACTCACTACCATCTACAATATGTATTTCTAAATTATGGGCTTGGTACACAAAATTGTGCCCTTGCACACTTGGTTGGCAGTTCCTCACTAGTTGGACTCAGGTTTACTGTACAGCTCAGACCCTGCTGCAGGCAATGCAGGCCCTTGACTTGGACTTGATCTTGAAATAATGGCTATGTTTTGATTGTATAGGCCAACAATGTTTTGTATTGTGGTGTACTTTTGTCAAGGTATGATATAGTACTTTGTCTTCAAACATCTCTAAAGTTTGCATATCCACCCAACAACAATAGAAGACCCATCACAATGGCATGACCAACAAAGAGTGAAGACAGCTTTTACATGCTTTTTGTTTGTACCAATCTGATACTCATTTTCTAGTTCAAATGATCCAGATTATACACAGGGATTAGATTTGTTTGCTGTCTTATAAATATACTTCTTATAAAGCCAAATATCCATACAAAAATCCTCAAGGTTATTCCAAAATGTCTATTCAGCTGGCCAATCATGTTATTCTGTGGTGATATCATTAATGTCACCCAAATATTGAAGACAAGTTTATCTTTGATGATCTCACCCCATCTTCAATTTATTTTGACATGTCAATAGATAAAAATCAATGCTTTTGGAGCCTAAATATCCTCAGGACACCATTTACTCCTGGCTCATGGATCTTGGAATAATGATCAGGTAATTTAAATGGAAAGCATTAATGAATGTGCATGCTAGAGCTTCAGGCTGCTATTGTACTTCAGTCCAGGAATCTTCATGCTCCACATGTCTCTTCTATGAAGTTACTATGAGAAAAAAACTACAGTTTTTTACATTAATGGAATATCATTCATAGATTGTTCATTTGAGGCTTCAGGCTGGAAAACACCATAGGTCTAGAATACATTTCACCATGCATAGAAAGTCACTAGATATCCACAAATTCAACCAGGAATCTTCATATGTTTCAACAACCCTTTGCTTTCAAGACCATCTTCCTTCAATCCTTCAGTCAATTTTCACCATTGAAATGACTTGGGTTTGTGACCTGATGCAAGACTATTGCCTTTGTGCCAGTGTATATGCTGGAATTTCTAAAATAGAATTATTAATTAATAGAACCTTGAAAGATATATCAAACTACCCATGTGATTTTGAAGAATTATATTTGACACCATATCCACCTTTTCCCTGTCAGATAATTTGCCATATTGCTTGACAACTTCCTCCAGGGCTATCCTAGCTCTATTAGGTATATTTGATGCTTTGTATGACTCAGCAGCAGTGAAGAATGATTTAGGCTCATTTTTTTGGGAAAGATAGAAAGAATGCTCCAATATCAGGATCATGTCTATATTGTGGGAGATTAATAACTGCTACTACTAGATATAAAATAAATAGTTAAAACATACCAACACCAGCCTGAAGAATTTGTTTCCATGTATGAAGGTTTATCTTTTATTTATAATTAGAGTCACATATAAAAATCAAAATTAGGGTAGGATTTACCCAATGGTGTTTGGAAGGCATAATTTCATCTGCAGAAAGATGACTCTGTTTAATAAAATATAAGCATGTGTGAAATATTGAATAGAAAAGAGCTGCATACATTGTTGTTGCTGAATAGCTGGAAATGATAAAACCACACAATGAATAAGTGATGGAATGTTTTGTTACAAAAACAACCTTCTAATACTTTATGATTAGATAAATAAATCATAAGATGTAAAACATCACCTGCTAAAATTAGAATGCAAATAAGTTATTATCAAATATTCTTCATATAGTAAGCTTACATCCTGTTCAAATACATAAGAACAAATAGATAGTATATCTTTGCAAAACATACCAGCTATGGTAATGGGAGTTTAAAAAAAGATTTAAATAACAGCTCCAAGTCATAGAAAATGATAACAACTTACAAGCTAATGATCATTGATGAAACAAAAACATGTTAGCTACATATTATATTATATGCTATGTGTGAGAGTACAACTCACAACCTACAATTGCCAGAGAAGGATGAAGAATGGACATGAAATTATCAGCATAATGACTATCACTGACATGCCACAATAAACAACTTACATTCTGTGATTGCAAGAGGAGGATAAAGAATGGACATGGAGTCATCAACATGATCACTGTCACCAACATGCCACAATACACAACTTACCAACTATGATTGCAAGAGGAGGATGAAGAATGGACATGGAGTCATTAGTATGATCACTGTCACCAACATGCCACAATCCATAACTTACCTGCTATGATTGCAAGAGGAGGATGAAGAATAAACATGGAGTCATTAGCATGATCACTGTCACCAACATGCCACAATGCACAACTTACCCACTATGATTGCCAGAGAGGATGAAAAATGGACATGGAGTCATCAGCATAATCACTGTCACCAATATGCCACAATGCACAACTTACCCACTATGATTGCCAAAGAGGATGAAGAATAGACATGGAGTCATCAGCATGATCACTGTCATCAACATGCCACAATGCACAACTTACACCCTTTGATTGTGAGAGGAGGATGAAAAATAGACATGGAGTCATCAGCATGATCACTGTCATCAACATGCCACAATGAACAACTTACACCCTTTGATTGTAAAAGGAGGATGAAGAATGGACATGGAGTCATCAGCATGATCATTGTCACCAGCATGCCACAATGCACAACTTACACCCTTTGATTGTGAGAGGAGGAGAATGAATGGACATGGAGTCATCAGCATGATCACTGTCATCAACATGCCACAATTAACAACTTACATCCTGTGATTGCAAGAGGAGGATGAAGAATGAACATGGAGTCATCAGCATGATCACTGTCACCAACATGCCACAATGAACAACTTACCTGCTATGATTGTCAAAGAGGATGAAGAATAGACATAGAGTCATCAGCATGATCACTGTCACCAATATGCCACAATGAATGACTTACATCCTGTGATTGCAAGAGGAGGATGAAGAATGGACATGGAGTCATCAGCATGATCACTGTCACCAACATGCCACAATGAACAACTTACCTGCTATGATTGCCAAAGAGGATGAAGAATAGACATGGAGTCATCAGCATAATCACCATCACCAACATGCCAGAATGCACAACTCACCCCCTGTAATCGCCAGACCAGGATGACAAAAGGACATGGGATCATCAGCATGATCACTGTTGCCAATATATCACAATGCACAACTCACCACCTATGATTGCCCAAGTAGCATGAAGAATGGATATGGAATCACCAGTACAGAAGATCACTGTTACAACAAACATGCACTATGGAGTTTCCCTTACCTTAACATGTGGGAACCAAAATGCAAGTACATGCAGTGGTGTCTTGTCCATATTACTTATCGAAAGTGTGGAGTTGAATACTTCATTTACTTGAGATATCAAACTTCATTCATATAGAAGTGTTAGGTTATCAAGGATAAGTGTTTGGATTAGAATACATAACTTACTATTGAACTGCATATTTGATACAAAGTCCTATGTTTGTTTCCTGGGCTGAAACTAGCAGCATTTGCAAGGCTCCTTCATCTAGGACATTTGTAGTGCTTTCCAGTAGACTCATGCATCCCTCATTGGACTTATGCATGCCTAGTATATGGGAGAGCATAACCTAGTATGTGCATGAGAAAACATGATGCAAACCTCCAATTCGGACACAGGACTTTGGGGCATGTTCCATTTGAGAAAGACGACCCCATACATCAGCTCTACTAAAAATGCCATCAATGAGTGCCTTGGCCTTTGACAGCCGTTCCTGTAATGGTAATCGTCGATCAGCGGGTTCTAGTTTTCCCAATGCTACAGGGAGCAGTGCATCAAATTTGGTGAACAACACTACAACAGGAACTGACCGAATCATGAGCTCAAGAAGGTCGTGGTGGAGTCCGGCTCACCGTTTGCAGGGTCACATTCGTCAAAGAACTTTTCCTCGGCCCGTTGGATTGCTCGATCAAGCTTATCCATTGGGATGCAGTACCTGTCCGGGGGTGTAAATTGATTAACGCACTGTAATACAACTTTGCCCGTCACCATATCGCGTGAATGCGTTTCTTGAGAAAAGTGGTCTTCGCACGATCCTCAATAAATTCCTTCATTTTCAGGAATTCATCTTCGCGACCGGCTTCGAAACCTGGCGAATCATGGAAGACGAGTTTCTTGTTGCTGCGGAAAATTAGTTCATTCTCGATGTTGTGCATTCCGCGCTAAAGTGGGTTAATTATTACTTGCACCATGTCGAAGCCTGACGCGGACGGCACTGCAGCAATACTCACCCCCATTGATGCCTCGACCTGAGACGGATCGATCTAATCGCGCGGTCTAGCATAACGCACGACAGCATACATTGACTGGGATCTACCTTGTTCCCATCGCCGTCATAGATCTCTGGGTTTTCCGTAGAGTTACAGATCCCCCGCAGAATGGTCGTCTTGCCAGCGTTCGCCCGCCCGACGATAAGGATCCTGAAACGGCCAAATTTCTCTCGGATATTTTCGAAGTCCCTTGTGTTTTCTGTCGACATTCTGGAGTGCGCGTGTGTGAAGAGCAGTAGAGTCGAGAGTCAGTGGTTGTGAAGGCAAGGAATGAAGCTTGGGGAAGCGCTGCCGCGGGCTTCTGACAAGTTCCCGTGGGGTATATTACATAAGGCATGTGTAGCAGCGGTTGTTGGACTCGTCTGTTCCGGGTTTGCACAGAGTCGCTAGGTCGAACGTTCAACACTATGTTTCTACCGACGCCGTGCCATGGTCAAATTATCACGTCAGAATGAAACTTATGCGATCTTTAAGGATATTTAGGTCACCTCTGATTCTTCGTGACTCACGACGTTTTCTCTTGGGTCCGATGGCACTACGCTTCGATTTCCCCGCTTCAAGCAACGCGATGAGTTCCCTGTTCCCTGTTGTGCGCGATATTGACGGCACGTTCTTGGGCGTAGCTGAGCCTGCATGTTCCGAGTCTCTACAGACGAGAGCATAGCGTCCTGCCAGGTTGGTGGTCTGCAGTCGCTTCGACTCACATCGTGCAAGTGTCCAAGTCCAGAACGGATGACTGCTTCCCCTTCTATTCCATGTGCCATCTCTAGTGGCAGAGCCCAACCGCACCCCAGCCGCATGTCAGGAATATGTAAATTACTTGTACGCCGGAGGACCGCGGTTCAACGTTCAACTTCGAGGAAACACCCAGGGAGGAAACTAGGCCACAAAAAGTATATTTTGACAGGCGTAGACGATATATGTCATCCCCGCGAAACGTACTCGAACATGACACCTTCAAATCTGAAGGCGGCGGATGCGCTCACGTTGACGTTTCACGACCAGCCTTGCATCGAGGTTATTATAAGGTGGTCGCTGGTCACCGTACCATTTACAGTCGATTGGGTAATGCAGATGAGATGCGAGCACCGAGGAATGACATGCTCTGACCATCGGATCCAGGGTGTCGTATCGTACCAGAAACCAGCCAGCACAATGGCAGACATGTTTAAAACGGTCGCGGTATGTCGACGTACCCTTCCATTCCCCTCTTCCTCCATCCCCTTTCATCCCCACCCGCTCCAGACGACCAAGACGACCAAGAGATATAACCCAATCGCATAAGCCACAAATGCAAGTCTCGCAAGACGATGCCCGAAAACCAGTGGCAACCACACGCGTGAGCATAAGAAGATACTCGGGGGATAACAGGGACGACGTATATGCTTGTGTCACTTCCTATAAGACATGTCAAACACGTGTATATATTTGCACATGAGAACCACGTACCCTCCCTCGGTCGGCTTCGAATGGATTCATCGTCTCCTCGTATCTTTGTCTCCGTCCCCCTGTACCACCCACCCTGGACTTGCCCGTTTTGTGCGACCGGGACGTCCCAGGCAAGGGATCCAACTGCGACACAGACGACGTCCCACGATAACTCTGCATATACCGTACCTTTTCATACGACTTGAGGTTATCCGACTGCAACGACTTGATCTCGGAACGCAATTCTGAAATCGCATGGAACTGACGTCGAAGTTCCTGCATGTTACGTACCCAGCGAGCACCCAAGGATCAGCAAAAACGAAAACACACGTCTCTTCCAATTCGGTGTTCCGTGCTCTGAACCTGTCCCGCTGGCTCGTCACGATGGGTGATATCGATGTATACACGGACGAGGTGAACGGAACCGGCGTGCTTCGCGTCGTCGACACCGATCATTCTACTTGTGTTTTGGGGCTGTGCGAAACGATTATCAAGTGCAAGAAAGTCCGTCCCAAGTTCTCATCGAGGGATCTTGCTTGGAAAGCTCTGGGCCGTCTCGAGCTCGGACTGCGTGGATTTGAGGGGACTCTTCGAGAGACATGTGCAGGATCTGATATGGTACGTGAACACGTATATTGTGGTGAAGGGAAGAGAGCCAACCCTACCCTAAAACGCGTGAGCTCTGCGAAGATACGTTTGTTCTTGCTTGCGAGGAGTATTTCGAGGCTCTTTCCATGCTGTGCATTCGCCTTGTCACGTCATCAAGATCGCCAAATTCAACATACTATTTGTAGGCATGAGCAATCTTAATCATGTTTGAGATTCGTCGCCAAGAATACACCAACTCACCGTCATCATCTCGAGCTCCCACTTGATTTCATCGTAATCGGCATACGTCGCAAGCTTCTGCTTAAGCATGCCCACTTCCGCTCGTAGCTCCGCGTTTTTCCCTGTCATCTCGCTCTGCGCCCTCTTCGTCATATCTCGCGAGCTGGGTTTGGGCAACGGACAGTTGTGATTGGGTCGAAGGAAGCTGGGCTGTTGACTGCGTTGGTTGACTCGAGAGTCGAGAGACACGATTGCAGGCTCGTTATTCTGCATGGCTGATCAACTTCGATCTATACGACCAATAGACAGCAATTTAATGACCTTATGGTCAGGATATAGACATTAAGCAGAAGGAGAAGGGACCTACGTTCCGCCATTCGACAGCCGCGACTCTACTATTCGCCCCCTCAAGATCGGCAGGGACAATGTCTGCCTCAGCTAGTCGCGAAACAAGATCTTGATCAGCGCGCGAGCTGACATCCAAAAGAGGCGCTTGGTTAGTCTCGTTTGGCAGTCGAAGCTCACGAAGTTGTGACTTGTAAAGCGCATCAAGTCCTGTTCACTGTGACACACGATGAACGAAAGTGATGGTAGTGAGTGCCAACTCGACAGGACCGCCCGCAAGCCACTCACTGTTCCTCATAGTTCCGCATACATTCATCGTCCGTCGCATTCAACTCATTCATCTAAATCAGCGCCTCGATCATTCTCCTGTTTCAACTGAACGTTCTCCTCCTTGAGTCGCGCAACTTCGGCCTTGAGCGCGTTGAATTCGATTCGTCTCGGAGGTTATCATCTGTTCCACGGCTGCTTCGAGGAGTGGATAAGGATCTGGAGCTTCTGTGAGGACTTTATAGACGTTTAGAAAGGCTGACTCGGCTACTTTAGAACATTTTTGTGAGGTTGTCGATATCCTGTTGGTAGGCTATGTGGAATTGAATTGGATGAATCGTTGTCAAAGAGGTGACGTAAGTGCACCTATGCCGCGCGAGTCCAACGACGAGGAAGAGAGACATAAAGCCAACCCATCTTGGTAGCACTGATACATATATCGTGGATCACCGGTAAACGATCACGGCAGGATGATGCACTGTCCAATTGCATGGAGGTTGAGCTCATCGTCGGCCTGCTGTTGTGGTAGCATCCTCAAGACTAGTATAAAGGGCGTGCAATTTGTCCTGGTTGAGATGCAGGAATGTGAGTCGGTTTTGCTCTACAGAGGCAATCTAAAACATATCGACCAAGTACTACTGCAGCACTGGTGCTTGCCCACAAAGGAGAGCGGAGTATTCACCTGGATGGGGAAAGAAGTGACAGGCGACAGAGCGGATTTGTGAAAGCACCCATGGTCTCTCCTTGTCAAGCTCATGCCATGATCCCAATGTCAACCGCCCCCACCGTACGGGAAGAACAGAATAAGATTTGTGCCTCACTACCTCGTTGGAGTGACCGTTTCTGCTGGGGAGGGCACTGAGTTCCCACGGGCTAGCTGCTAAAAGAAATTCAGTTATTAATTAAGTAAGCACAGCTTGGCGATGACATCACTTCCGCACCAGACCTGTGGGTACAAAAGACCCCGAACAACTCGGCCCTCTTTTCCCCTCCCGCGAAAACGATTCCACAAGTCTCCATGGCCCTCTCACTATGCGAAGACGAACTGCGTTGGCCGCACGATGGAGCTGGCAAGTTGTGGAGTGGAGTTTCCACATGCGATGGAGCATTTCCAGAATGCTTCGAGGTGGCGCCAACAGCATCGTATACGCGAACCTAATAGGGATTGAAGATCTTGAAAATGAGTTCAGTGGCAGTGGATTGACGCTTCCCCTTGAGTCTCAGTGGTGATCATTGGGAGCGACGTGGCGGCATCGTGAGAGGCGCTGTCAGTCAGGCAGTCCATGGCTGTTCGGAGCGCACGAGCGAGTCCAGCGTTCTAGAAAAGGACTTGTTTCTCTATCTCGTCCTTGACCTCCGCGACGTGGTCATGAGTCTCTCCTGCAATCATCAGATCGGACACGGTGTACCATTGGGGCGACATACTCATTGCAGCAGGTCTCTTGGAAATACCGGAGGGCGTGCATGCGTGTCATCAAAACGGGGTCATTCGCAGTGAATTTACGCCTGAAGAATCACACAGTAATTATGATTATCAGTAGGCCATATGGTTCTCCAGGATTATCTTGCTCGGGAATGTTGCCGGGTGCGGATCTACCGCCAGCTCCTCAATTCCCTCTTGTGTTCAAGGTGAGAAATTCATGGCTGTTATCGATGAGAATCACATCAATGATATTTCAGGAGTCTTGTTTCACCTGTTGCAGTCGCAGGATGTCGGCGTAAAAACGCGTCTAAGACAGCAGAGTCCAAACGTTCAACGTTCAGGCCCAGGGACGATCAAGTTCCTGAATTCCCTGTCTTCTAGAACCCGATCCCGGCCAATCACCCGACTGTGCTTGGAAGGATTCGAGAGCAAGAGAGCGACAGTACCATACATTCACCGGCGACATGTCTGGACCAAAAAGATGATCAAGGTCCAGGAAGCTTGGTGGACATTACTCGGCTGGTCGCCGTGAAGGTCTTGATTTGGTTCTCCGTAGTGCGTAGGGAGCCATGGTAGTCTAGGATACGTCGAGGGATGGCTCCATTCTGGTCGCTGAGGATGGGAGGGAGACGGTTATTAATTCGATGATACTCACAAGACCCAAACTACATCTTGTCTATGATTTCAACCGTAGAAGAAGAAGAAGAAGATTCCGGGCATCTCCAGTGAGAGAGCCGCGACGGTCGGATAGCTTTTGGAGAACACGTACTCTGATCTGAAACCTTCGCTGGCCTTTGTAGTCAGCCACCGCCCAGCTTGCTTGCTCCCAACCATGAAGGACACATCCCGTCCTCATCCCGCCCCGTCCTCGCGGTCTGCTCCCTACAGAAAACGCAAGTCGTCCGCCACCGTATCTCCTACTCGCGGAACGCGTTGGGCACACGACGCGTCCCAGGGCCACACCCGCGAGGTGATCTCCCCTCGTCTTCCGGACCAACTACACAGCTCGCGTCGCGACGAGGCCCAGCCTCTACGTACAATTTCTCCCGCGGGCGACGGACACCGCTCTCTCGCCACGACAGGGGGAAATCATGCTGTCTCTCATACTCGGAGACATACGAGCGCGGACGGGTCAACGCGTGAACGGCCGTCACACACAAGTGCTCTCAATACACGCACAAATGTGCCAGCCCCGTCCCTGAGACTCCCTCTCGCATCTGCGCCGCCCACTATCAATACCTTCACTGGTCAAAGGAGGGCCGAGTCACCGCCGCCGGGCTCGGTGACCACATTCTTACGCAGCATTGAACTTCCAGATAAGCCCTTCAGTGCGTCTGCACTTCAGACCTCCTTCTCTCATACTCCCCCTTCTCTCCGCCTTCCACCGTTATCCACAGACGCCACGAACAACAAGACTGCATGTGCTAGTACGAATGGGAACGGTTACCAAGTCAACCTCGTTCATAAAGGGTACCCTTTCACTTATGATCTCTCCGCGCTCCCCGAGGACCCAAAGGGCATGATCGCGCTGCTCAATATCACTAAAAGCGATCCAGGCGCGTATCTCCTGGTCGGCGCACACTATCGGCGCACGGGCCGCTCCAGGGCCGCACGTGCCGTGATAAGATCGCTACTCGATAACTTGGACAGTCTGTCCGATTCCGAGAAAGGCAAGGGAGACGGTACGCTTCATGTACATCTGCGAATCATGTAGTTTGAGAATACGTTCACAGCAGCACCTATTCCTGCCTCGGAGACGTCTACTGTGACGTTAGTTTCTCCAGGTTCCCCTTGTCCCAAACCAATTATCGGGACGGCGTCCGTGTTTAAAGGCGCAGCCATGCGACCGGCAATGTTGCTTCTGGCAGCGTGCGAGTTGGACATCAGCCGAGAGCATCCCGATGGTCCGGGGAGCGCGGGCCATGCATCTACAGCACGCGAGCTATTTCGCGCCGTCTATGGGACTGTGAACGACGCCATCATTGCTGGGGCGGTGCGTCCCCAACCCAAGAACGCGCTCGGTCTTGATTTTTCGGGCAACAGAAATTGCCTGTCGTTTTCACCGTCCGATACGAGCAGTCATCCACCGAGTAGTGAATTGCTGGCCGAGGTGGAGGCCCTGGCACGCGTCAAGGGTTTGGAAAAGGAATTGAGCGCAGCACGCATGGCGCAGGAGAAGTTGCAGGAGAAGCTCACGGCGTCGAACGATCGTTTGACGCGGGCCGAGGGCAAGGTGCACGCGTTGGAGTCTCACTCTCGGGAGGTGCATGCTCAACTGGACGCGTGGCAGGACGAAAATTTGGAGCTGCGTCAACGACTGGCCGAGTCTGAACAGAGGGCGAGAGAATTGGCCCAGTGTACCCCGAGTGCCGAAAACCGGGTCTGGGGAAGGCTCAAGGACTTGTTGTTTGATAATCTGGGAGGTGTGCGCAGTGAGTGAGTGTCGTTGTCTTCCTTCGTCTCTGCATTGGCATTCGAGTCTTCTTCCACTTCCATGATTGTTGCCTCTTTTCTAGCTGTACCCCATATCGCATTCCCAGCATTCGCATGATCCCTGTACTAGCAGCACAAGTTCTCGGCATGGACCATCACCGCGCATACCTTAGAAGTTTGTTCATACGACGCACAGTATTTTCCTCGCAGTTGTAGCACTACCCAGACGACCATTTAAGGAGTCACCAACTGAAATTAATTTCCTGGCACCATTGCTCCAATTAGCTTCGGTATAGCGGTACAACTCGGAGCTTGGGGTTCTCCCGAGGCAAACGCTATGCTTCCAGGATGTACATCTGCATCTACCCGAGGATACTCGATGTGGCGGATAAGGTAAAGGGTCTCCGGCAAGAATTCCTACTCATGAACCGAACTACCGACGGGGTCAGATTCTTTCCTCGGCGTTGTGGGCAAGGTGAACTTACTGCAGTCAGGTAGGACTCTGCAACTGTACGCGCGCGAGCGTTGAGGCTGAGTTTCATCTCGCTTATTTCTCTGTCCACCTCTTCCATAAATCTGGGAATTGGGGAAATATCACACCTGGGTACGACATATCTGATGAGGTACCTACTGGATGATAAAATCGACGACCTTGTGCTTGAGCATCGTTTCCGAATGAACGTTGGTGATCAAGAACGAGATATCATAACCCTTGGGGCCATCAGCATTGCTTCGATCTCGCCACGCCGATCAGACCCACCGGGACGGGTTTCCTGCGCAGCACGACGAAGCTCTCCGCGCGCTGCATCATGAAGCGCGTGAATTTGTGGCATAGGATACGTTCAATCTCGTCTGCTTGTTTGATCTTAATGCTCATCCGTATCGAGTTGACGGAGGGCTCGATCAGCACGCGCTCGTTCTCATTGCGTGATATCGTGAGGGGGTTGAGGAGGACTTCATTTGATCCACTATATGCGCCGTTGAGATATCGACGTCACGATCATCTGAGAAGGAGTACATACCGTGCCTCGACCTCTGGTTTATTGTGTCGCTCGACGACCTAGGTGCCCGTGCATGAGATCAGTCTGATGAAAGCCGAGGAGAAACAGACCTGTGATGAAAAGTTTTCGAGGGTGAGCGCTGCTGTGAGCGATGATCTGACTGCGGCGAGATACGGTCTGAGTACGTTGGACTGTTTGAACGCGTCAGTTCCCCCGCCGACGACACTCGAACGTCGACACTGACCATCTCGACGGCGACGACTAACCCAGATTGTGGGCGGAGTTTCAAATTCCCTTTAACGGAACACGCTTTCTCGGTTTTCTTTTCCGTAGTTGACACTTTTTTCAAAAAAAAAAAAAACCTTCATCGTCATGGTCGTCGCTATCGCACCTTGGTACGCGTCGTGTGCACGTTTGTGAGCGACACTGACGAGTCCTGTAGGAGCATCGCCCTGACCCCCGGCAAGGCAGAGGTCATCGTCCCTCAGGGTGACCTCCAATTAAAAAATGCGGCTCTCCCCGACGAGCTGCAAGACAACTCTGCCAGGACGTCTGTCAAGCTCACCTACCAGAGTCTCGCCTCGCTTGATGAGGACGATGAAGATGACGAGGATGACGAGGACGAGGACGAGCCACTCAAAGGCCCCGCCGTGACCACCGTCCTCTGTTCGCTCACCCCCGGCAAAGTACGCGTTCTTTCACCCTCTGACACGCTCAAGGACGCGTCTGACGTGTATCCCAGATCGAGCAGTCGACGTGCGAAATCATCCTCGAGCAGGATATGGAGTACGTCCTCGAGGCAGTCGGTAAAAAGTGAGCGCGTGACATGTGTCGTATGTATGCGTAATGACTGACTGGCGGTGCGTCTTTTTTTTTCTCCACAGCACTATCCATTTGTATGGAAACTACATTGGTATGATGCGACACGCGTTCAATACATGCTCTATTCACTCGTTCTATTTCACTAGATCAAGCCCCTGTTGACCAGCCACCCCTTGAATCGGATGTGGACTCGGACGAGGAAGACGCATACAACTTGCGAGAAGTCAGCTCGGATGTTGAAGTAGAAGTCGGCGGTGACGAAGCTGAACTGGATGACGAAGATGATGACGCTGCGTGAGTCAGGTCGTCTGCAAGGCAGGTTCCGTAAATTGATCGCGCTGCTCTCCGTAGCCGCTTCGAAGAAATACTGGACGAAATGGAGTCACCCAAAAACCCCAAGCGTTCCCACGAGGACGCCATGGAAGTTGACGAGCATGAGGAGAAATTGTCAAAGTCACAAAAGAAAAAGCTGGCGAAGAAACTCAAGGGTGCAGACGGTAAGGCTGCCCCTGCCCCCACGCCGGAGAAGAAAGTAGAGGAACAGACGACGGAGGGAAAGAAGGACAAGAAGGACAAGAAGGACAAGGCCGAAAAGAAGAAGGAAAAGTCCGAGAAGGATGGTGAAAAGAAGGAAAAGGGAGACAAGAAGCCCGAGCGTACCCTCGACGGAGGTGTCAAGGTTCGGGATTTCAAGGTCGGCACGGGTAAGATGGCGAAGAAGGGTGACAAGGTTGAGATGCGTTATATTGGCAAGCACCTCGATGGCAAAGTCTTCGACCAGAACACCAAAGGAAAACCTGTAAGTTCCACTTGCTGTGCACCTTGGGTTGCTCATAACTCTATTTCCAGTTCGTCTTCAAGCTCGGACAGGGCGATGTCATTAAAGGTGGGACAAATTACATGGTACGCAATATGTGATATGCTTACTGTGGTATCAGGTTGGGATATTGGAGTCGCCGGAATGCAGATCGGAGGAGAACGCGAAATTGTGGTTCCACCATCAATGGGTTACGGCAACAAGAAGGTATCGGGCATACCTCCCAGCTCCACATTAAAATTTGGTGCGTCACAATTGATGATCCGACAGACTACGTGACTGATGGTCTATCATACAGAGGTGAAACTTTTGGAGATCAAGTAAAACGGACTGGCTAGCCCTGTTCCCTGGTCCTCGGGAAAGAAGGTGAGGGAGCTTCGGTGTCACATGCATGTTAGTCGCAGATGAGTTGCATCTGTGTGGGCGTCCATATATCAAATTCGACATTGCACTGTTTTGTTATGAATTTCAGGACCCTGCATCGTCTGGTGTGCTGGCCGTGCGGATGCACTGCATCCTGGAAGACCCTGAAACTACAACCTTTCCGCGTGCACCGACTTGATGACCCAACGAGTTAGTGGTGATCGACGTCAGCCGAGAATTTGGCGCGAGGGCTGGAGTGCGAATAAAAGCATTGAGGGGCGACGACCATATTACGCCGCGGTCAGCCAGTCCCACACACGAAGAGCAGACGTAGGCAACGATCCGTTCTAATGCGCATCGAAGTCCATTTGAGACACCGACCCTGATGCATGATGGGTGGTAAGGGATGGACATGGTGCAAAGCCCATAACATGTTGACCAAGGTGACGGTCGAAAATCTGACAGATAGTAGTAATTTATCGCACGCAACGTGTTCCCTTTCTCCCTTTTTCCCTCTTCTCCGGATGGAAATAACATCCCCCCGGTTTCGTTTCCTCCATGATTATTTCCTCCGAGTACGTGTCAAGGAAGAGTCGCCGTCTGTGACCACCCATGTGTAGTCAAGGGGGAGGGCAGGAATCAACAAAATAATTTCGCTGCGACCTGATCCGTGCTTTGCATTTGGCACCGCGGTGCGAATATGGACAACATATTATTTATTGTTGGAGATCATCGAGACGATCGTCTGTCACACGCCCCGAGACGGCCAGAAATGGTGTCTGCGGACGGTAAATCCCCCGAATGTGCGTTGCCTGTGTCCAGGCTCTGGCACCCAAGAGAGGGGCATTTGCAGGTGGTGGCATTTTGCCATCATGGTCCAGGTGTGACGTGAACGAGCGCGAGTGGGGCTGGAGAACGACAGTATGTCCCAGATCCCAAAAGATACATAACTTGACCAAAAACTGCCGAGAATGCTACCGATTGTCCACGTGTATTGTGTCCTGGTGTGGACCGGGACATTGCGGGGAGCCTAAACTGGATGGTATAATGGTAACGAGAAAAAAAAAAGTTTATTGATTACGAATTGTGTGGTAGGTTTGCCGAACAATGCGTATCGATATGCGCGAACGTCGCAGCGGTTCGGGGGCCCATCGCCGAGGAGGAACACTGAACCGGTGGCTATTTCAGAAAGCCAGGGCTGCTTGAAAAAGAAGGTGGCAGGTTAAAGGTAGAAGTCGAACCGAAAACGCAGGGTTGAGGCCGCATGACCGTGACGCATGTTGGCACGGAGAATGTGCTTTGGTTTGCGAATATGGTAAACCAGGTACCTTGGGAAAAGAAGATTTTGCGTAGGGTTAGACGAAGTGGAGTGTGGGTTCGAGAACGGACGCGGAAAAAAACATTCGAGTGGGTTCTCGGAGCGAGAGAGCTCTGGGAGTGGTCCATCTCAGGACTCTCCGCCACATCATGTCAGAAAAACGTCCTGCAAACATTACAAATGCAACGCTCGCACCACACGTTTGTCGCATAGCTCAGGCGACCTGTTACAACCCCGCTCATGAAGTTACTGGTTAAGAGCGAAAAACTTCGATCATTCCCTTTTGTATACATCATGGCAGAAAGAGGGTGGCTTGAATGTGTGGTTGTCAGAGCTCGGCAATCTAGTCGTACCTTTAGTCTGAGTACTATCATATAGATCATCATTGATGAAAGGAAGTGATCCACGAGGTCATTCGCCACCGCAACACTGGGACATCCTGTGGATCAGATGACTGGACATGAGCGGCTGAAGGCGGAGACTCGGAGTTTCGCCTGTTGATCGAAAGTGACGGAGTAGAAAAATGTTTCTGGTTGATTAGTGATCGGAAACTGCGTCGTACCTCGTCCACTTGTCGGAAGTGACTGCATCTCATCTCATCAAAAAGAATAAGAATTAAACTTCAAATGGGGACAGATGAAAGCGATAAGAGGGAAAGGTGGCAGTTTCGGAGAAAAGAGAGCATGCAACCACCGACATGAAAGTCCGAAATCCATCTGGAAACTCAGACAGAGGGGAAATTACCCTTCAACGACGCAATGGAAGCACAAGGAATGTGTCCGAGGCGACAAAAGAGAATAATGGGTTCCTAAGCAGCTGCAGCTCATGCAACACCTTCCTTAAAACCCACACTGGCCCTATGATGATGTGGTGGGCGGCACGTCACATCTGAAAAAAGATAAATTTCCGGGAATGAATAACGGTCCAGATGGTCCCTCATATGGTCATCAAAAACATGAAATAATACATTTGCCGAACGCCTCACCTGCATAATTAGTTCTGCCATCGTGATCGCGATGGGTGCTGATAAACACCTGCTAACAGGTCCCAGGACAACCTCATGGCGCAAACGACCCCGCTGTGAGGCCAGAAGACCAGACGAACAGACACGAGCACATCGGCCACAAGACTATAAAAATCCACCGGATGGTCAGCATCAGCATCAGCAACTAAGCCCCTCCCGAGCGTCCACCTCCCTGGATTTCACCAATGTACCTCAGGAGACCAGTCAACGGTTTCGCTCTGTACCACTGCTCTCCACAGTCAGTCAACCCTTACCTGGTGCGCACTTTCATTGCTGTCTACGCAACTGGGTTGTGGGGATGGACACCGCACACGTATGTGCTGGCATAGGCCTCCAAGGGCACCGCGTTCTCTGTGATGTGTACATTTGCTGCTGCATGGTCGGGGGCACTTCCTTCCCATTGTACTGCAGGCAGATGCCACTGTTTCCTGGCTGAAGTCCCAGTACATACCATGGGAATGGAAGAAGCCTCGGACCATGCGATGTGGATGTTAGCATCGCAAGACCAGCGTCCTTGGACGAATGCACGGTGCCTATACTTTTTTTTTCTACAGCAACGGAAGATACTCACCTTAATGTCCGCGTCCCATGTGGGACGGGACACTAGTCCGGACTACTCGAAGAGCATTGCCTAACGATCCTGCAAGATCAAATGATCTCCCTTATGTGCAAGGTCTATGGACTTGTCGCAGAAGAACGAGAAGCTGTTCTGGTCACTGATCAGCGAGGAGGCTTAGCCGAGAACCTAGCGAGGATCATTCAGGACCATTCCTGACGGCGCAGAACCACTGTAAGCTCTTCAGAAGGGCCTGCTACTATTCACCGTTCACTGACATAGGTCCCAGCGGAGGTGCCTGTCCTTGAAGTACTGTTGCAGAAGCAGTTCTGATGGTGGAAACGGCGAAGCCGCGCTTCCAAGCAATTCAATTACTTGATCCTTAATTAGGTTCGAGTATTCGGCAAACAAACGTTGTCACAAATCTCTCGTCCGTCTTGATCTTGTTTATGTATCTGTCTTCGCTGAACCGTGGCTTGAGAAGTAGGCGCGTCGATCAGGGAGATCCATGTGCTTTCGACTGGTGATGGGGTGCGAGCATTGGCTGGCAGGCTGCCGGCTCGACTGTTTGCGTCGGAGATGGGAAACCAACTGGCGTGGTCATTTCCAGTTTCTAGCAAGTGCTCGTTCAATATCGATATCTTTTCTCGACATCAAAAAGAGCATCCGAACGGGAGTCACTGTCAGTGCGGAGCGCGGACTATTGTGGACATATTTTTCTCTGGGTCCACTGTCGCTTTCTGTGTTGGCTCGAGGCTACCTGTTGCATTTCAGAGGGCAACCCAGGTCTGATCCTTTCTGATCTCGCGTCTGAGAGGTCGTCTTATGCATTTACACCGGGTGGTTCATGAATGTACTCTCGCTAGTCACGAGACGCCACATCGCGTCAGGTCTTATCACTCAACCCATCTAGTTCATGCACTTGTTGCACCCAACACGCTTCAAACATCAGTAAAATGGAAGCCGGTGGGCAAGCTCCAGAACGCTTGTAGAATTTGTAGAATGTGACCAAAGACATTCATATGTGAAACGAATGAAAGTCATCATGATTTCTTGTTGGAATCGGACGACCACGTTCGAGACTCTCCCGACTGAGCTCGTTCGGATCCAGATTTGAAAGCTTGGTGGGCGGCGAGGGGCAGGTGGTGATCCCCTTTTATGACCAGCGCCGAAATGCTTACTGTTGATACCAGCTGGCTCTCCCAGATCATCTTTCGGCTAGACATTGCTGCTCCTTACTGGCCTCGACCATCCTAAGTCGTCTCTCGATTTGGATGAGGTCGTATCGCCAACTCCGCGAGCGCTATCCGTTTCGTGCGACACGGTACGAAGTCCGCCGTCGCGGAAGCGGAGTCAAACTTGCCTCATGGGCCTTGGCTTGGGTTTCATGCCCGGGCAGCTAGTTTTGCCAGTAGAACGGATTTCCCCGGGGAATACATACTACCTGCACCTCGGAACTTGCAGAGCTGCAGTACTTTGGGATATGTGGACCGCTGATCCATCGAATATGGATTGTGATGAGGAGCTGGTTTGGCTGTCAATTCGATATATATCCGTGTGTTCCCCCGAAAGGTACGGCTGAGTTGTGATCCTTATCGCGGAACGGTTCTCGGAGGAACACAGAGTATGAGACCAAGTGCCGTCCTCGACGGGTGGGATCCGGAGACAGAAGTAGGGCGTAAGGCAAGAGGAAACACGACTTCATTGTCATATTTGTACCTTTATCTACGGCTACCTGTAGTCATGTGAACTTGGAACTTGTGCGCGAACCAGAAAAGGCTATAAAGGATGATCTGCGCAGATGTCTTGGGACATGACACGAGGCAGTGTTGAACGGGATCAGCTCATAGATAAGAAAGACAGTTCATCATGACATGTAGCATATGTCCATTGGCGGAACATCTGGAAAGCTATTCCCCGTCAATGAATTAAATAAGAGGACGAACGAAACTTAAGAGCTACATCAACTGATTTATAAAACCATTGAAAGGCGGTGGCTTGCCACCCGCCAGGTCTTCCGAGTCTGCGAGATAGATGAGGGGAATGTGGACACCGCAAACTCGGACGTCCATAAATTGCTAACTCGATAAATATGTCAACTAGGGGATTTTCAACGTTGGCGCAACTCACGAGCGGAAGGATCAAGAAAATGCAACCATTTTGACCAGTAAAAGGTCATACTTTAACCCTCAGTCCTGGGCGGAATCTTTTTCGAGCTGACGGCGCCACTTGCCGTGGCAATAGACCTTCTAGGTGGTGCTACAGCATGAAATGGTGACGCAGAGCATCAATGGAATCCAAGCCCATTCGCAGGAGTGTGCAGCGCCGCATTGTCACGGTGTTCGGAAATTTGGGACTGGTCTAGAGCCTTTTTCTTGCGGCGTGTCGTCTCCCTACAGGAGACTGTCAGTGAATCGGAGAATCTGTCGCTGGGTTTCGCACCAACTTACCGGGCCCAACGCACCTCCTTCTACAAAAACAAAAACAAATACCAGCCTCCAACTAGCTGCGCTCCGAGGAGCAGCAAACGGCCAGAAAGCTCTCAGAGGGCGTGTGTCCACGGTCCTCTGCGAATGAACTGCGCGAGTGATGAGCGAGGCAGAGAAGATCGCCATCCCCGTGCCAACTCCAGCACGGTGAATCGTACGGATGCCAGTGGCCACATCCCCGAAAGAGAACTCCTATGGCCATAAACCACCTCTCCTGAACCATAAGGCGTCGGGATCTATCCACCCACGACCTGTTTTGTCAAGCGGGGATCAGGGCAGCAGTACCTTGTTGTCCGGTGTCCACGCCTTGGTTCCAAGTTGCGCAAATTTCTCCGCAGAAGTGGATTCTCCAAACCCACCCAGCTACCGTCGACGGTCTGTTGTGACCGTTCTTGTACCTCGAGGACAAACCCCCTGTTATGGAGGGGCACCGGAGGTGCCTTTCCCCGTCATCGCCATGAAATGGAGGACGAGCTCGAACGCTTTTAGCCCCTGGGGGTGGAGACTCAAACACGTTCTATTCCATAGGATCCGAAAGATGTGATGCCTCAGCGATCTTCAAGCCAGAAACCCAATAAAGCTTGAGCCGATAGATCTACAGAGACGCGAGGATGCTGAGGAATCCGTGCGTGTATCTTCCTATTAAAACGGTAGAGGGAATCTCCTCTCTGTACCGGGTGGCCATTCGGGGCAAAACTGCTACACGATGGTCAAACCCTTTTCCATCCCATTTGTACTGCATGGTTGATGCCTTTGCTTACAGAGAAACAACCTGCAGTACATACCATGGGAATGGAAGAGGGTTTGGGCCACAGTGTAACAGTCCTCCTCTGATCTTACCTGATATCTGGGTCATTCCATTACTTTTTTATTTTAATAGATTAGGTGGATTTACTCACATTCTAGATGCAGAATGGTCAAACCTTGGAAAAGGATCTTTGTATATTACCCGAGCAATTGCAGGATCGCATGCCAAGTAAAAATTGTGATCACGCTGGTCGCGGTGTCACGACGTACCTCCCTTCGAGCGATCGCTTATCGTCCAGCCTATTTGTTTCGTGAGTGGTTAGAGCTCCATTCTACACTGAAGTTCCGCAGCCAACTGACCAACATCTCGGGATCTAGCTATGGTAGTTCGTGCGAGCCACGGAGTATCGTCCGTACGTCGCTACTGTTCCAGCCTGGGGGAGCATGTGTGGGGAGGATGATGAAGTTTTGTTGCAATGCTTCGTCGGTGTGCCATGAGAAGTAAGCTTCCGTCTACGGTCCAGGGCCTCCATTATTGGTCACGGCATCTGTTCTTCGATTACTCTTGCAGGTAATTAGGGCCTTTTTTGCTCCATCATCGTGCTGAATCACGTCGCTTTGATCATGTAGAACTAATTCAAGGTGTTTTCGGCGCATAACGAAATACCAAGATGTGGAGAAGACCCGAGAAACCAATGCATGACCTTCAAAATTTGACTTGTTCAAAGAGACGCTGAAATCCGGGATACTATGTTGAGAAAGAAAGGGAACGCGGCTGGGCATTACACAAGGATACCCGAGTTCTTGGGATTTTTTTCGCGGCCCAGCCGGACGGTCCCGTGCACACACCACTGTACGGAGTCTCACGCAAACCTTTTCCCAAGTTGGTCTCACACTTATCGCAAAAAGGTTCCATGACCTTTGCATTGTCGAGTTTCAATTACTCCGGCATACAAGTCAACCGGGCCTCTCCTTAACACGCCAATTATACTACAGTGCCAGGCTATAAAAAATCCCATGGGGTTGCCCCACCTCGGGGATCTGTTCATTCAACTCCTCGACGCTGACCGAAACCCCTACCGGAGACAAACAAAGTACAAGCGTTTAGACTCACCTAAACTCAGTACCGGTACAAGCTGTTGATCCCAAACTCCGCGAGGCGGGACTTCGCGGAGTAGAGCCATGGCTTGGACAAGTCAGTAAGTATACCTTTTTTCAAAACGAAATCTCGTTGCGCAGTGGGCCGTATACAGGGATTCAGGTCATCTACGTGTCCATTTGTAATCTCCAGCCACAGTCGACTCCCGCTCGACACATACCTCTCTGGATGGGGCCGAGGGTACGTTTTCTGAGAGAGTATGAGGTCCAATAAAACTGATCACTAGATGCTTATATGTTGCTAGTACATTCTTCCTATTCCTTGCACACATCTACGCCGAACACATTGTTGCTCAGCCAATGCAAATTTTATAATGAATTTTATCCTTACGGTTTGGGGTTAGTTGGCACTTTTCTACTGAGTCAATGTATGGGTTACGACTATCCAGAGTTAAGAAGAAATAACCCTATGTACTATCATAATATAGTAATAGGAATGCTCAGTGGTAACGTGGATGTACCAACAAAACCCCCTTCATCAAGGCCCATAAGCATACGTTATGGACAACAGCTATCGCAACGATGACACGCATCTAGTAAAACAAACGAGATACTCCACAGTCATGAGCGCCTTACGCCGAGTGGCCAGGTATCACAGGGTGCGAAGAGGACAGACCACCGTCCACGGCGATGTTCTGTCCATTGACATAACTTGACTCGTCTTCAAAGCATGGGAGGTCAGTCTCGAGCGCACCATCCACTAGCAGACGTATCCAAGCCTCACCTGATGCTAAGAATAGCGCCATCTGTGCAATTTCTACGTCGCGTGGTCAGCTCGTGGAAGCAAGGTTTTCGGGATGTCAGCACGAAATACGTACCCTGCGCGACACCGTATCGGCCCAATGGATTCAATTGTCCGATCTTCCCTGCGTTACCTCGTTCACGAGCGACATCGAACATGTCCTTCGTCATGTTTGTCTCGATCAAGCCAGGGCAGATCGAATTCACGCGAATGTCTGTCTTCTGTAATTGGTATACGCTCGTCTTCGTGATCGAGTTGACGCTATAGCAGGCATGAGATCGTTGTACGACAACAAGAACGGAGCATTCTCACGCGGCTTTACTTGCACTGTCTGGATTGTTTTTTATAATATGGGTGTAGTATGAATGAGAGGGGCTTACAATCGATGGATCCCGCGCCCGAACGCAAACCAGCAACTGGTAAGCGAGTTCATATACAGTGGAGTTTAAAAAATGGGGGCAGGGCGAACCCGAAGCGGTCAATATAATGCTGCCGCCGCTCAACGTCTTGCCGCTTGAAGGGTTCGTGCGCATCATAGCTTGCGAGGCATGTTTGACGGCTAAGAAGCAGCTGCAGGGCAAGTGTCAATGGAAGCAGCGGGACGTACTCAGGGGGCGCGACGCTACTTACGAAAGAGAGTTGACTCGCATAGTCTCCATGAACCGTTCCGGAGTGGTGTCTCGCAGACCCATGTTCGACAATACTCCGGCCTGGTGTAGCGTCAGGAGTGGGAACGTCTCAAGGAGAAAGGACAGACGTTCGCAAAGAAGACATCCAGCTGGCCCTCCTCATCAGTTGCTTGCTTGCACACCGCAGCTATCGCGGTATCATCCGCAGCATCAGCTTGAATAGTTGTAACCTGTACAGCTTCGTAAGCTGGTGGAGTTGTGATCCCACATCGCATCTGACCTTTACGTCTGGATACGAGCGTTCGATCATTGACTTAAGGTCCGGTAGATTTTCTGGGAAGAAATCCATCAAATAAAGATGTCGTGCACCTACACGAACGATATCCGCGATGAGCACTGCCCGCGAGATGCAAAAGAATCACCAGCCAGACCTTCATGTGCGAAGAGGAGGGCGGAGGCACGCCTGAGCAAAACACATGCACAAACGAAATGCGGGCGTAAGTAGCAAAGCGAGCCCTCGACAACGTTGGACATTACCCAATGCCATGCAATGAGCTCACTCCGGTAATGACGCAGACCTTGCCGTTGAGTCGCTGTCTGCGAGCAGTGTTTTCCAGATGCGACTGGATCCGCTCGATGCGTGTGAGCGTTCTCTGGTAGTGCTCCGCTGCGGTGGGCTTGAATCCTTTGATAACATGCGGGTTACCTTTCGCCATCCTGTCGAGTTGGGTGCAACAATTTTTGTAGAGGAATCTGGTAGCGTAATGATGGTGGTCGTGAATAACCAGAGACAACGCTCATTACAGCGAGAAGAGGCCAAGACAGCGGAGTCTATTAGCATTTACAACACAACAACCAAAATACAGTAATTACATGGGTATGAACACCCCGACAGCGATAGAAAACAATTACTCTACGAGTCCATGTTTCCAGAAACACCAGAGACTTGGGGACAAGAAAGCAGAAAAATTGAACTTCATCAGTAAGCTGAACTATACCTTCTTGACAAGACAACTAGTCCTAGAATCTGTGTGGCGGTGGGTATGAATAGCCATTACTCTCAGGATACGTTAGAATGCCATGTGGTGCCGCTCTGCTATGGGCAGCATCGAGGTACTGTGCAGGAAAACTCTGTGGTGGGCGGTCTGGACAAAGATCCATGGAATAACTGTAGGAGTCCTGGTGCACCACTGGCTGTGGTACGTATGCCTGGTTTCCATATGGATACATTTGCACAGCAGGCTGAACTTGGTGTACATAGTCAATGGTCGAGGCGGCAAACTCGGCAGCGCAGTGAGATTGATCCGACAGGTCCGGGGAGGAGGATGAGGTAGGCGAGTCATAGAAGTCTGGCGCTACCGAGCTGATATTGTTCATGTCTGTGCATGCAGTGGCGGGATAAGATGAGGGAGGACATCCTGAAAAGATGCGAGGACGTTTTTGCGCATCATATCCGTCATAAAACGGGTCATGAATCTCGCGATCGGCAAAAGCAGTCATCTGCTGCTCATCATATGAGCTTGTCGACGTCGACGACTCTGAAGCAGATGGTCTAGAGGAGAGGGGCGGGGACACAGGGGTGTCCTGTCTTCCGGAAGGTATACGGCCGCACTTTGGATCAAAGGTAAAGGCCGGCTTGGTAGGAACAACGGGCTTGCGCTTTTTTTGAGGCCGAGCTGCCGGCTTCTTTTCCCTATCATGAGGGAGCGGTTCGTGAGTCAACAAGGGTTTGATTTCCTTCGGCCTCTGTTGCAGAACAAGGTTAGACGGGAATTGTGCACTAATGAGACCAGCATACCGGTGGCGCTTCTCTGCGATGGTGTGCGCCACTGATATGAGAGACTGGGAAATCGCGTATGGGACTGAGAGACATGATCGTTAGAGGAGGTGAGACTACCGTTCTCAATCGCTGAGGAGATTTTTTCCTTTTGCTTGACCTGCAAACGGATTAGTGGCAGCGATATATACGAGACGGACCGGTATTTTTTTGGCGAGTATTGTGGGGCACGTTTGAGTGATAGAAACGCGCCAGCCTGGTGCCGTAGCTGTGGGGATAGCGGTAAGTCATCAGTCATGATGTAGGCGAGTGCGTTAGGTCAAGGTCGAGGTGATGGTTCATATCCAAGCATTGCCGATTGGTACTCCGCCACCTGCACTGGCAACGCTATCTTCTAGTACGACTTTCAGACCGACCACCACACAGTCGACCTGGAGCACCACGTTGAACGCAATCATTGATCATCATGTCGTCCAGTATAGAACTAATCAACCCCAAAGCTGAAAGCGTTCGTCGCGCTGCGGCGCTGCAGGTAATTTCATCTCCTTGCACGTCTCTCCTCGTCCGCATCCCTCCCACCAGGTCAACACAACAGGCGCGATGGGGCTCGCAAATGTGGTGAAGGGTAATCTCGGTAAGCGTTGTGCAGCCCATCTCGCCCCCCTGTTTCGCGATCAAATCTGCCTTAGGTCCAAGAGGAACGCTCAAGATGCTTGTGGACGGTTCTGGTCAGATCAAGATGACCAAGGATGGAAAGGTGCTGCTCTCAGAGATGCAAATACAGAACCCGACGGCCGCGATGATCGCCCGTACTGCGGTCGCTCAAGACGATCAAGTTGGCGATGGCACCACCTCCGTCGTCCTCCTCGTAGGAGAGTTGCTTAAACAAGCAGATCGCTACATCTCTGAAGGCGTGCATCCTACCGTCATAGGCGAGGGCTTTGATCTCGCGAAGAAAGAGGCTTTAGCCGTCTGTGTCCGATGTTGGCCCAGCTTCCGCCCACCGCTGACGCAACCTGCAGTTTCTAGACACGTTCAAACAGCCATCGAAGCTGGATCGGCCTACCCTGATTAATGTCGCATACACTTCGCTTGCAACCAAGCTGCATGCCTCGCTAGCGATGCAGCTCGCAGCTGACGTTGTAGACGCCGTGCTCACCATCAGGCCACCACCGCCCCCAAAAGGCACGTATTTAATCTCAGAATCAGGGTCTCCACGCTAAAAGTTTACTACAGGAGCAAAAGATCAGTGGAGAGACCCTATTGATCTTCACATGGTTGAAATTATGAAAATGCAGCACCGCACAGCGTCAGAAACTCAGCTTGTGCGTGGTTTGGTCATGGATCACGGCGCAAGACATCCGGATATGCCAAAACGCGTCGAGAACGCCTACATTCTGACGTTGAATGTCAGTCTCGAATACGAGAAGACGTACGTTTGCATGCACTGCTTCTCCCAACTCTAAATTCGCAAAACCTTAGGGAGGTTAATTCTGGCTTCTTCTACTCGTCGGCAGAGCAGCGCGAGAAACTCGTCGAGTCCGAGCGACGTTTTGTGGACGTTAAAGTCAAAAAAATCGTTGAGCTCAAGAATCTCGTCTGCGACCAAGCTGTCGGTGGCAGCGAGAAACCGAAAAATTTCGTCGTGATCAATCAAAAAGGAATAGACCCACTCAGTCTCGATATTCTCGCAAAAAATGGCATTTTTGCCCTGCGGCGTGCTAAGCGACGCAACATGGAGCGGTGCGCCCCCGACGTTGAGACGTAATACGATGACTATTAATCACACAAACTTGCCTATCACAGGTTGCAGCTCATTTGTGGAGGCATAGCTCAAAACTCCGTTGATGACCTCACCCCGGACATTCTCGGCTGGGCTGGTCTCGTCTATGAGCACACTCTCGGAGAGGAGAAATTTACATTCCTCGAGGACGTCAAGGATCCCAAGAGCGTCACGCTTTTAATCAAGGGGCCCAATGCGCATACGATCCAGCAAATTCAGGATGCTCTTCGCGACGGACTCCGTGCCGTCAAGAATGCACTCGAGGACGAATGCTTGATTCCTGGCGCTGGTGCATTCGAAGTTGCATGTGCTGCGCATCTCAGTGGACCCGTCAAGAAGGCCGCCAAGGGAAGGGTCAAAATGGGGGTACAGGCTTTCGCAGATGCACTGTTGATCATCCCAAAGACCCTTGTTCAGAATGGTGGCTTTGACGTTCTGGATGCCGTCGTGGCCCTGCAGGTGCGTGTGCCCTTTTTTCGAGGGAGGGGGGATTATATCGAGATCGATCTTCCTGACATGTTCGTTTTCTGCGTTGTTCTCAGGACGAACAATCGGAAGGCAACATCGTTGGTATCGACCTTCAGTCTGGCGAGCCGTTTGACCCTACGGTCGAGGGTATTTGGGATAATTATAGGGTGAAACGGCAGATGTTGAACTCCTGGTGAGTCCAGCCCATGCCACTCTCCACCAACGCGTGTTGTGCTCATTTAAGTACGCAGTTCCGTCATCGCCGTAAATTTGCTGTCCACAGATGAAATACTACGGGCTGGACGGAGCTCGCTCAAGCCCGACGGACAGTCGTGATAAATAGCAAGGGTCGCATGTATAGTGTTATCGTCTCCTAATGTCAGATTTGATGAGCTCGTCAAACTGCATTTGTGAACTATGGACATTAACAACTATACTGTTCGTATGATATCGATATCTGAAGTATGGTTAGCCTACGCGAAGAAAAAAAACTTCAACAAGGCATAAGTTATTGTTTTAAAGCGGTCGGGAGTTGGGCGAACGAGTGGCCAAGTGGTGAGCGGGGCAGGGTGGGGGAATAAATTACATCGAAGTCTTCTTGAACAAGACGTTGCGTTAATCGGAAAGTATATCTGATGCAGAATCCCACCCAGCATGGACGAGATGTGTCGGTGAAGCCAACTCATCGCCACGGAAGGAGGCAGACTTCTTCAGGTAATGCGACATGGGTGTTGCCAGGGCATTCTTCCAGGGTACGACTGCTGGGAGCTCTGTGGTGTATGTAACACGGAGATGAGAAAGGGGGTCTTCATTTGCGGATCCTTCGTGGCTCTCCGGGGTTTCTGCAAGGAGCGTCTCAACAGCAGGGTCGTCGCCGGAGTCCGTAGTCTCAAATGATTGTTCACCAGAGAATGCCGTGTGAGGTTTCAAAAGATAGTCCGAGAGGTCCCCTACCTGCGAGGATGCTCAGTTCTATGAATATGAAAGGGTTAGGAAACCATACGTACGGACTCAGTTGCTGCTTCTGAAATTGGCTGGGTGGCCACATCGATTATCGTGGACTTCTGCGGTGATACCGATCGACCAGCAAGTGTTGTCCGTGTACTCAACGCGGATGATATCTCAGATTGTGAGGCAGTCAAAGATAAATTATTTTCGTCAGGAAGCGAAGACCACGGTCGTAGTCTCTGGCTCCGACGGGTCCCAGTCCCTGGTTCTAACGGTGACTTGATGGTTGAAGACCATCGTCGCCTGGCAAAATTAATGGGGGATGGTTTGAACGTCAGGATAGTGGAGATGCTGTGTGTAGAACGGCGTGGCGTGGGGAGACGTGGAGCAGGCTCTTCAAATTTGCTATCAACGTTAGGCTTGCTTTGAAACGGAAATTGGTCTGGACTTGGAATGGGCAGCGGGGTACGATCTTGAGGAGTGACAGGTCCGTTACTCTCACTCTCTATGGTAGGGAGTGAACCCTCCGCGTCTTCATCATCAGGGGACGAATCTTCGAGTGGGGGAGGGGCCCATGTCCTGCGAGCGAAATTCGTGGGGTTAGGTCGACAAAGGAGACTAGCGTTCAAGCCCTTGAACCTTAATGAAGAAGAACCGCTGGGATTATGCGGAGCCGGATCTCCATCTCCGTCTCCTGGACGCAGACTACTCCGCAGTTTCTTACTCGAACGCGGTGACTCGTCAGGACTGATAGCGCGCCCGCGTTTCCCGCTAGCAAGCACAGGAAGGTCCTCAGCCTCATCGTTGGTTTCAAGCTGCTCCTGCTTATCCCCAAGCCATCGTTCCACCTTTGCCCTCTGCAGGACTCTCTGCGCCCGTGTGGGACCACTTCGTAGAGTACCAATCCTCTTCCTTACGAATCTACCATTAGTCGTTGCTTTCTTGCCGAAACGACCATTCGAGTCCCTGGGTTGAGATTTAACAGCCAGCGACTTGGGCTTGAGGTTGCCTCGTGAAGACGATGGGCTGGCAGGTTCACTCCTGGGTTTCACGTTCACTGGGGAAGTGATGCGTGGCCGTACTAACTTGACAGGCGTAGAGGCTGGGGACTTCGGAGGTGGCAGTGCACGGATCGCTCTGACAGGGGATGATTTACGGGGTCTGCCTCGTTTGCGTTTAGGAACATCCGCCATAGGATGTTTGCGAGGGCGACCCCGCCCCCTCTTGGGAGCCATCAAAAGCTCCTTTGCTTTGTCCGACATCTCCACAATTGGTCCCTGTTCAGTCTTCCGTCTCTTCGCCGGCCGCTCCTCACCACCAGCTGCGTGTTTAGGCTCCACAGTCAAAACGTTCTTTTGGGCAGGACGTTTAGAAGACGATTCTCCATCATCTCGAGGAACAGAAGCAACGACTTGACTCGCTAAACGAGCCGGCCACGGTTGTGAATAAATAGCAAAATGGCGCATGCATCTGGCGCAAAGATGCCGCAACGTGAGATAGAGTCTGTCTTCGAATGGAAAACTCGACATACCGAGGACACTCTTGTGGCTCCTTGCGTTTCCTGCCTCGCCGCGGCGTCGTGTCAAGGTTGAGACCCCAAACTATTTGATTGTCGACGGAAATCATTGGCAGAATGTTGTGGCATGTTACGCAGGTAGGTAACGGTTGTCCATCTGGCCCCATAGGTGCAATCTGGTTGGCAATACTCAAAGATTCGTGCCTATCGACTTGCAATGAGGGACGCGTGCGCAGGATTCGTGCTTCAGGTTCCTCCTTGATCGGGATTCTATCCTTTTCCTTACTATGAATAGGAGTGGATAGCCTGCTGGCACTTCGTCTTGTGTATCGAGAAGGCAGTTGTGCAGGGTCAGATGGCGCAGGCGTAAGCGATTTCGTGGAGACCTCGGGAGTAGCAGTGGCAGATGCTTTCTGCCTCAGCCGCGTAGACTTGAGCTGAGCCCTTGGTCCATCCGTCAACTGAAAACTGATGGAGGGGGCAGAGCTGTTGAAACGAAAGGGTCAGAATATGAACCGTTGATGCATTTCTGACAAACCTTGAAGCTGATCTTCGCGATGCTGATCGAGGGACAGAAGAAAAGTCGCCTTCTAACTCCAAGTCGACCTCGGCAACGTCCGAAGCATTTGCAAGTGGTTTGTTTCCTTCTTTCTCTTCATCATCACTTTCGTCTGAATCGTCATCCTGTTCCTGGATAATAGCATACACTCCGCGGCGAGTTCTGCGCTCATTCACGTTGCCTACCGCAGTTGGCACAGGCTCAGAATCGCTGAGATCATCATCTGATACTCCGGGATCCGATTCGCAACCGGAAGCCTCGCCTTCAGGTCCATATCCTCCTCGGCCGTTTCTCTCGCACGTTTCACAAAGACAGTATCGGTTCTTGCTGCCAACTAAACGACTAAATCAGGGGTATGGCGCGGGAGAACATCGCATGAACTGACAGTAACCATCACCGTAATGTGCTGTTATCTCCTCGCCAACGGCGATAGGCCGGAGAACGCGGAAAGTGATGTATTTGCCTTCCCGAAACAACTCGCAGTTGTTGTCGCAATCGTGCTGTAGAAAAACGTGGAGTGAGCACACAATGACTGAAACCACCGTGACTTACATTCACAAATCGAGCAGGACCCAAAAATAGATGGTTTTTCTTCATCTGGCGAGAATGTATCACGCTGAAGTCCCTTCTAATGTCGAGATTTCTCAGGTCTGTTCGCTTGAGCTCCTTGTCCTCTTCTTTGGATAAATGCGCCATTGAGCCCTTCAATTCCGCGATAACCATCCCGGGAGACAGGGGACGGGTGGCAAGGATACATAATTCGGACTTGCCGGTCTTGTGGGAGTATCGTGATGTGTGTGCTATCTCAATACAACCACCAGGATGGTATAGTTCGAAATATCGCGACGCATGTCTGTGGCGAACCGAACTTCAGGCATTGTTAACGAAATAGCAGGGTCATACACACGTGGCGAACGCATTAATCTGCTTTTGTGTATATGGCTTGAGGTAGTAACGAACGGACTGAAGACTAGAAGATGCAGAGGTGAGAGATAACGTTCTCAGGACATACGAATGCAGAGACACCAACGCGAGGAGTTCGTCCACTGCTTGACGCATAGCATTTTGGGGAGCACCCTTGCTTTCGACCAACTAAGAAGACAAAAAAAAATGTATAAAAATGTTTGGATGTATACGTTGCGAAATGAACAAGATAGCGTGACTGCAGGTGGAGGTGCGACTCACGCGTCTAACAGCTGTCATGAGATCGCTCACCGGAACCTTTGGGAGTCTCCGGGAAGGATCCATCTTGTGTACGCAGAGAGGAACATTTCCGGTACCGAGCTTCTCGACGAGAAGGTGACTGAGAAAGTCGTCGTCCCTAGAAAGGTCACGCATGTTCATGATTTTGGTGGGCCGCCATGTCAAAGGGGCTCCTCGCAGAGAGTGGGAGCCTGCCGCCGACGCCGAGGGCATCGAGCTCGACAACGGGGACGACGGTGGCGCGTTGAGGGGAGGGTGAGAGAAAAGGTGAAAATATGACGCGAAGAGGCAGAGCAAGAGGGAAGGAAAGTCTGCTAGTCTGGCACTGTGGTCCGGTTACGGCATTCCTTTTTGGGTTACCCTGATTATATAATCAGAATCTAACAAGGTGGAGGACAGGATCTCGTAGCATATGAAAAGAGTCGTCATAGACTAGACTAAGCATAGTGCTAATTCCACATATTTTTTTATCTCAATGGGATCCTCGCCGCTCAGCTATCTCGAACAACTCGTCACCGCCAAATGATCTTATGCGTTGTGTGCATGTTTCTGCTTGCCAGACCGCAATTTCCTGACATAGAACTGATCCATTGACGTCAGCACCGCAGCAACTTAACCCACATCCAAACTTACTTCGAGCTCTTTGCCCTCGAGGATGTACCCATCGGCGCGACCAGACTGTCCCGGTCTGCTGGCAATGGCCGCATATAGGCGACCAGCCAGGAATTGTTGCTCCAGGAGGGGGTCGATTTTAGCATCTGGCGACGGATCAGCATTTCCGGCGTGGACCGGCATCATCCTGATGTGATATCACCTTTCTTCCTATCCTCCAAGATACGTTGCACGTGGCTAGATTTTTTGGCCGGTTCTTCGCCAGTGGGAACAGATGCCTTGGCACCCTTCTTGGTGATGGGCTGTGCGTACTGCATTCACCATAGACTTTCAGCGATGTATGCAGATAAGGAATGTCACAACCCACGTGAGCCTCATACCACTGTCTGAAGGGGGTAGCATCGACTTGGATGATAGCACCTTTGACGAAGGTGTTGGTACGGACCAATTCGTTGTTTGAAGCATTGTACACCTGAACACCACAGTCAAAGTGAGCGTTCTCAGACACATATACAGAGGTCTGGACTGACGACACCGATGAGACGGGTCTTCCTGGTGGTGTGCTCGGAGGCCCAGGCAAAGTTGCCAGAGTCGAGACGGAGAGCGCGATACTTGAAGCTACCGCCGCGAACGCGCACGGTGTGGATACGCTTTGGGCCAAGCCTGGTGCTGGCGGGTTGACGACCGAGCTCAAACTTTCTCTTCTTGCGATAGTGGGCGCGCTGGGCACCCGTTGCGGAGCGCTTGTGCCGGGATGAACGTGAAATACCTTGCAGATATCGTCAACGAGGGGATGATCTTGGAGGTGGACAGCACTTACCCATGTCGAGGAGTCTTGAAGATGAGAGCCTTACGATGTTTTGATGATACCCACTGAAAATCAAGGTTTCGAACGTTCAAACTCCGACGGTAAATGCCGGTAGTTGTGGCTGTGTTATCCCCCTACAGTAAACTTGTGCGCCCTTTGCAAGTTGCCCATACGTAACCCTCACCATTCACGCATGTCCACTCGTCCCGTTAAATGGCGGAAGTCGCCTGCTTTCTCGCTTCCCTATCGCTTCCTCCTCGTCTTCTAGCCCACGATGTTGTTGCTGTTCGACACTGCCCGCTTTCGCATCTTTCGAAGGCGTAAGAACTCCAAGTCGACCCCCCTGTCCAAAGCAACGCGAAACGAGCTCAATCGCCTCATCCATACCTCAGATCCAATCGTACGAAAGGTATGTCGTTTCATCTGTCCCGCAGTTTCACGTACTCAACCCACTTTCCCCCTCGAATGACGCCACCGCCCCCTTCCCGTGCTTCATTTCTCTCAGACATTCGATGCAGAGATGCAGGCATTCTTCAAGCTTCACTCTCGCTATCTCTCCGAAAAGGACAGCCGACGAGACCTGTGTGTCCCTTGTTTTCGCTTATCGACGGTATTCATGTCTGTGACCCTGGACCAGCTGCTGGGAGAAGATTCAGACCCCTGACGCGAATCAGATTATTTCCTACAACCAGCTTCCAATGGCAGCCGATCCTGGAGCATTATCTAAATTGGCGGTACTCAAGTTTAACGGTGGCCTTGGAACGTCCATGGGCACGTATATCATTTCCCCCTATTCTCATGCATGCGCGCAATGGAATCGAATAACTGGAGATGACGACAGGCTTGTCCAGCACGAAGAGTGCCCTTGAAGTCAAGGACGGAATGACGTTTCTAGACCTCACCGTAAAGCAGGTCCAACACCTCAACAACACAGAGGGTGTCGACGTCCCCCTCATCCTCATGACATCTTTCAATACCCACGAAGATACCTTGCGCATCATCCAGAAATACGCCAACCAGCCGATCAAACTAATAACCTTCAACCAGTCGAGATACCCGCGGATTCTCACCGACACTCTGCAACCATGCCTGCACCATGCTCTGGATGATAAGGACTACTGGTATCCTCCTGGCCACGGTGATTTGTATGACTCGCTCGTACGCAGCGGTATTTTGGACCGTCTGTTGGCAGATGGAAAGGAATATTTGTTTGTATCAAACTCTGATAATTTGGGTGCCGTGTAAGTAGTAGAGATTGATGTGCGAGCGAGCTTCGAACGTCAACAATATTGTTAGAGTGGATCAGAAGATTCTGCAGCATATGGTGAATACTGGCACGGATTTCCTGATGGAAGTCACCAACAAGACCAAAGCGGACGTAAAGGTAAGGCTCATTCGTGTTGTCTGTTCGATCTGAAACGTCCTTTATTTGACAGGGCGGCACTCTCATTCAGTACGATGGCTCGATGCGTCTGCTCGAGATTGCTCAGGTTTCTTCTGAGTACGTGGACGACTTCAAGTCTGGTAAGCAAGTTTTCAAGATGTCGTCATGGGATATCCGCTAACAAAGCTTCTAGTGCGCAATTTCAAGATTTTCAATACGAACAATCTGTGGATAAACCTCAAAGGTTTGCTGTCCCGATTGGAATGGTATCGTAGATCATATTTCGTTGTCCAGCCCTCAAAAATGTCATGACAAAGGGAGGCATGGACCTCGACATCATCGTCAACCCGAAGGTCACCGCCAACGGTCAATCTATCATTCAGGTAGGATTCGCACATGACGCCGCTCGGAAATTATCTCAAGCTTGTACTGCGAACCCAGCTAGAAACGGCCGCAGGCGCGGCAATAAAGCATTTCGACAATGCTCGTGGAATCATCGTTCCCCGCTCTCGCTTCCTCCCCGTAAAGTCTTGTTCGGACCTGCTTTTGATCAAGAGCGACATCTATTCGCTCAAGGATGGTCAGCTAATCATGAACGACGGTAGGATGTTTGGCAGCGTTCCTGTGATCAAACTCGGGGATCATTTCAAAAGGGTAATTAATACATATCTATCGGAGTCTAGAACAATGGATAAACAGAATGCGACACTAGCTCCAAGACTTTGAGGCGCGTTTCGACAAGATACCGGCGATTATCGACTTGGATCATCTTACCGTCGCCGGCGACGTACATTTTGGCCGAGGAATAACATTGCGGGGCACTGTCATTAGTGCGTGAACTCCTCGTTCTCTAAACGCCAACACATGGAAGCTAACTCTTGGCCGCTCCATAGTCGTGGCGAACGAGAGCCAGAGGATCGATATACCCGATGGGTGTGTACTGGACAATCGTACGAACTTTCTCTCCTTTCAAGGCACGGGTTGACTTTGTAATTACCCGCAGGGCTGGTCTCCGGAAACCTCGATATGATTGTATGTCCTGGTCATTCACCATATTCATGTTCAGTGTCGCTGATAGCTTGTCTGTTTTTCAGGATCTGTGATATGCTTAGTACTGTAGGGTGTGGGTAATGACGGCAAGGGACACGCAGGATGAACAAGTGGAACCTAATACGTAGCAGCTTGTATGGACAGTTGTGTATGTGGACCTTGTAAATGAGTAAGGGTATTTTTGTAGTCGAAACAAGACCAAATACCGTCCTCGCCCGAACCCTCAACATCATGGCAGGTGCAGGTCATCGTACGCCGTTCACCACAACTCGGTCGCCGTTTCAGCCCACTAACGCCGTTTCATGTCTATGCGCATACCAGCCTTAGGGTTTAATCCCCATCTACCCGGCGCCAAATACCAATTTCTCTCCAAAGCCCTTGGTGCGACCATGTGGTTCTTTATCTTCTACCGTGCACGGTGAGTCGCCCTTGCCCCGTTCCTTTGCACGCGCTGACAAGTCATGGACCCTTCCATCTCCTCTACGGTATGATATAGTGAGGATGGTCCCAAATTATTGGTACGCCGCCATGCGCAAGCCTGTGTCGTCTCATGGAACTAATTCACACTCGGTTACGCCGTGTTCTTTAGGGATTGCGGCATCCATGGGAAGGACATGGACACGGACACCACGACGGGGATGCAGAACACCACCATTGAGGCTGGTGTATAGAACGTGCTACGCCCCAGCGCTGCTTTTTGTTTGCTAATGTATACAACCGCAATCGAGACCACGATCGCTATCTGATATCTCATTCCTTGCATGGCGCGGGGCACAAGTCGGCGTTAAACGCGGGTTACTCGTGTATGCTCCCAGGACGAGGAACGGTCGTCGGTCGTGAAGCCAGGCTGCCCTGTGCACTTTTCTTCTTGGTCAAAATGACCATTTGCCATCCAGCGCGAAGGCAAAATAGTTCATGCCTTGGGTTTGTCGTACCCGAGTGCTGAGCGCCGATTCGCACATGGATGACATTCTCAGACGTGGGGTGACGTTTAGATCAGCCCAACGCGTTCCCCAATACCCCACGCTCGACCAAAGAATTGAGGGAGAGGGGAGAACGAGTACCCCGTGGTATGTGTTTTGGACGAGAACTTGATGCTTGTTGTCAAATCCACGCTGGCTTGCCTCGCATTTTTGCGCCAAGATGTTTTACCGGCACTTTTTTTGCCATCCGTGCGAGCGATAGAGTGCTAGGATAGGCCTCAGAATGCAGTTCTATCGGTATTGTGCTTGCGTGTCGTTTCCCAACGTTCGACATCGTCACTGTTACTTGTAACAGATGCGCTTTGCAAGATCTGAGCGAATTGTACTGTCCGAAAAAGACGAAAATAACTTGAAAATGCACATCAGCAGTAGTCCGAGACTTGCTACCAGTCCAATCATTACGCTGTATCGACAAGCAGCACTTTGTAAGCTAACCATATCCCCATGCGCTCGTACGACCTCGCGTCCCAGTCCCAGTCGCTTCAGAAAAAGAGCCAACTGATCACGGACCATGCAACGATCGCAGGCAACGCCACGCTCACACAATCGCTCGCAAACCGCCATACGAGCCCCCTCCTACTCCGATGACCCGTCGACGTGCTCAGCCAGCTCCGCCATGCCCCCCAATCAGGCACGCCCAACGTCATCCGTCGTCGTCGCCCCCAAAACACAAACGACCACGAAACCGACCATCGCGCGCGCGCGTGCTGAGATAAAGGCGGCGGGAGAAAATACGGTGCCGGAGCAGTGCGCGAGTGTGGGTGTGGGTGGTTGGGCACCGTGTCATGGTCTCGTGCGACGTCGTCGTCGTGCTCGCCTTGCCAACCGCTGCTGTAGTGTAGTTCACGTCGAAGGCTGTAATGAGACGGGCCTACATAATCTTCTTCTGCGTCGCCCTCGTCCCCAGAGGGGAAGAGCGTGATCGGACTGAGCAACGGTGAGCCTTGAGGCGTGAGGGCAGGGGAAGCACGAAAAGATGGAATAGATCTTGTACTGGGGGTTCGCGCGGGGACGGGAAGTGGTGCGGTAGGACTCGTTTGGATTCTTGACTTGAGCGGGGTCCGAGTGGTCCATATGGCCGATTCGGGCTCAGGGGGAGGTGACGATCGTCTGTAACGCGTTAATGATATGGGCGAAATATTAGAAAAGCGCTTTCTATGGCGTGAGGGGCCGATGTTCAGGTATAGCAATATGAGTGCAGTCAATACGAAGCAAGGAACATATATCGAGTGAAAGACACGAAGCGTATCGGGCAGAAGACAGGGTGCATCCGCAAAAGTGGGCCCAGTTGGCGAGGAAGACGGGGGAATTAGGGAGAGAAGCTGAAAACCTGGTCTGCGGATGTGTCGACTCTGTGAGAAAGATTTGACCGTGACCTCCCGAACTGTACTGGTTTGCAGGTCGGAACCAGGTACCTCGTGTCTGACTTCGCAATAGTCGCGATTATCGCCACTAGTCATGTCATTGGCGCAAGTCGACACTCGACAAAAGTAGTCTCACCTGAACACCACAGACGGTTGCAAGGTTTTCAACAGAAACTCGGTCGTTTGTTTACCGAGCATCGACTGGTACCCATGACCCGCCCCAGGGCGTATCGAAGCCTTCTCGCGCAACGGTCCACAAGACTTGCTCGACGGCCGAGAGAGGGGTATATGACTGAGCAATATTTTCGGTTCGACCGCGTGTCCATCTTGTTGATCAGAGATCGACCGTACGAATTCGATCGGTCCTCCCGGAAGTGGAGTCCAATGATCGTATGTTTGACCATGCGCATGACGGCGATAGTCTTCCTCCACGAGTCCCGGTGCATTCAACAAGACGAACTGATGGCCCGAAATAGAAACGACTCGATTCAGGGGTCCAAAACGTTTTTCAAAAAACCGACGGGCGTCCTTGGGAAAAGACGAAGATTCGCCGAGCCTGTATTAATACAGAATGAAACTTGGACCAGTTCAGAACGACCGAAACGCACCCAATGTCATTGTTGCCAGCGATGAGGTAGAATGGTACTGAAGTATCGTGGGGGAAAGTCGCTTTAAAGGCGCGATGGTATTGATCGTACCTATTTGTAGTGGAGTCAGCGTCATCCTCCAATAGCTGATAGACACGTTCGCTTTTGCATGGAACGAAATACGCACTCTTCTTCACTCGTGACATAGCGACCCGAGGCAAACGTATCGCCGAGAAACATGACCACGTTTGGATGGAGACGTAACGCAACCCTCCAACTCTTGCGTAAATACGCCAGATCAGAATCGTACCCGAACCATGAATTTGGTGCAGATATGGCAGGGTCCCGCAGTCGAGCATCTGCAACCAAAAGCACTCGGGTGGGCTTCACCCGAGACGGTGAACGAGTCTTGAAACGAACGCGTCAGTGAGACCCGCTTGGAGGAATTTCGTACCCACGGAGTGGAAAACCTTGTCAGGCCATTTACAATCTGATAAACTGTAGAAGAAAACCCCGAACTCGCACCAAATGACGACGATGACCCAGAAGAAGCGGAGTGCGAGGATGATGGTGGGCTTGGAGAGCAGACGCGACCTGTGAAAACGTCTTTCATACAACGAACTCATTCCGCATCACTTGAGCGAGTAGCAACGAGCGCTGTAAAAGGGAACAAATTGAACGCCGTGGCCCAGGCCCGGGCGAGGTCGTTCATTGCCGTTACGGATTTCATTCGTAACGTTGCCTAATCGGTAAAAGGAACAAACACCATTAATTGTCTCACCTCCCTTCGAGCCCGACAAACCTACATACAAATACAATACATCCGTCAGGTTACTCCCAGTCGCTGTCCTCATCTTCCCGGCCTTTCTTCTCCTCCTCCTCCTCCTCTTCCGTTTCAATCGCTCCTGTACTGCTGACATTTCCAGAAACAACATCATAGCTCTCCTCACTGCTTACCCTAGGACTCTGAACGTGCGAGGATGGTAGCGATAGATCATCCGACATAGGTGTCCTCCTAGGAGGGGCGAGCGTGTGCTGTGACGACGCCAGCGGGTTGGCAGTCTTTGCGGTTTCCTTTGTATCACTAGCAGAGACAGACTCGTCTTCGTCATCCTCCCAACTAAAGTCATCTTCATTCTCCGCACTCGCTTTTTCAGTGGTTTAGCAACCTCGTGTCTGAAATCCCCCCCCGAGTGAGAAAAAGACTTACCTTGCAGCAATGCTTTCCGCCTGTTTTCCTCCGCCTCGATCTGGTGCACTCGGAAAAAGTATCTGACCCAGAAGATTTCATCGGGTATGGATGATGGTACTGGCGGCAATAATGAGGTAGTCATTATTCTAGAAATGAATGAAATCATACCAAGGGTATCGAGGGTAGCCTGCAACGCCGCTCCATCCGAGGGATCCGACAGCGCCTCAGCGATGCGTTCTCCCCACACTTTCGTGCCAAATCCTTCCCCACTCGCCACACTTGCATTTGCCCATGCCATATAAGCATCCTTGGAGGTATCTGCAGCAGGATCAAGCTTGATGATCTCAGGGTTGCTCCTGAGTTGTTTCAACAACGACTCGGCGCGGGTCGCAACAGCCCGACGTGCATCCTCTGACAGACGCCTAGAAGGTCCAGAATCGACCTCCTTACCCTTGCCTTTCAACGTCGAACCGGCGGTCGTCGGCCCATCCGCACCGGCGGCTAAGCCAGGCATCATCCAAATATCCGTACCATCCCAGACGAGGGAAGCGCCCGTGTCTTCGGGCGGGATGACTTTGACAGCCTCCCGGAGAACATCCCCAGCCTCTCTCATCGCCTCGCGGAGCAACGCTTCGCTCTTGTGTACATACTCCTCCGCCTGCGTTCGCGTGACGCCCTGCACGCGCTGGAACTCGGACGAAAGCGTGCTCCCCAGTTGCGCAAGGTCAATCTGTTGCGCATTCTTGAGGCTGTCAGGAAGTTGCGCCTGAACGGCCGAAACGATGTTGGGCGGAATCGTTGATTGGAGACGCGAGAAGAACGAATGGACCGTGGTAGTCGTGGATGATGATCCAGAGGCGCTTGCCTCACCGTCGAGCTCAGTGCTAGCAGGTCGCGTCGTACCCGCAGTGTGCGTGTCCGTCGACGCCTCAGCATCGCTCTCTTCCTCGCCATCTTCCGTTCCCGCCTGTCCCTCCGCTTCAGGCGCGCTGGATTGTTCCTCCGCAGTAGTTAGCTTCTCGATCTCGCGCTGGGCTTGCGTGACAACTTGGCCCAAGTCTCGTCGTGCAGTGACAAGTGCTGCCTCGCTCTATTACGTCCGCGACCATCCTCAGGGCATGGAGGGAGTAGTGACGATTTCGTGACACACCTGTTTCCTGAACCCTCCCCAGAATCGCCCAAGCTGTCCTATAACCTGCGAAACCTCTTCGTTGAGGCTTTGCTCGGGCTGGCGTTCATTGGAAGGCGGGGTGCTCGCACCCGTACCCGTTATTCCATACGTGTCAAGGAAGTTCATGTTGGTGCGGGATGGTGGTATGGGGCAGTTGTCGCTGTGTCAGTGACCCCCAAATTAGGCAATCCAGGCTATTGGATCGGTAGTAGTCTTTAGAGCCATGTTCAAGTGTAAGAAAACGGGTACTGAGTTTTTGTACATTCAAAGCTATGATAGTAGACTTCCACAAGAATCGTAACGACACAACGTATTCGTACACCCAATTGCGTCCCGCGAGCGACAACACGAAAGCTGTCGATTTAAGCACTAACAAGAATCTCTGGGAGACGAGGAGCAGCGTTGTCTTTGATTGAACTCGTTAAATCCACAGGGGCGGTCTTTGGCAAAGTGAGCCTGTGGGCGCGACACTCGGTAAGGAAGTCCGTGAACATCTGGATGATCAAATTAAAAGGTGTATGTACTACAAGAGGGAAACACTAACCTCCATGGTATCCAACGGGCCGCCTGCACTCTCAGGGTGGAATTGCACACCCCAGACTTTCTTGCCAGAGTCCGCGGTAGATTTGATGCCCTCAACCGAGGAATCGTTGCAGTTGATGAAGAATGGTTCCCACCCCGCTGGGAAGGGATCGGTCAATTTGAGTGCATATTGATGGTTTTGGCTAGAAAATAGCCCGATCAGTCAAATCCTTGCAGTATAATCTTATACCTGCAATGCACACCTCGTCACATAAACACGACCGGCTTTGATGGAACCCGAAGAAGCCAGAGCGAGAACGGGTTGGTTATGTCCACGATTTCCGAAGGTCATACGGTATGCCTCTAGACCCGCGGCCATACCGATGACCTGGTGGCCCATGCAGATACCGAAAACAGGTTTGTCCCACTCCTGAAGAGTCTTGCGGAGTTGCAAGGCCGCGTCTATGCAATGCCTTGGGTCACCGGGACCATTGGTAAGAAAGAGGCCGTCATACTGGTCACGGATGGAGTTGAAATCGAAATTCCAAGGGAGTACAGTCACTGCGGCGTTTCGACGGATGAGGGAACGAAGAATGTTCGCCTTGGCACCAAAATCGATAACAGCGATTCGGACATCGCCGTTGGGGTTGAGGTAGTACGGAACCTTTGTGGAAGATTGATCGACGAGGTTCTCACAAGAAGGATCCCAGTATTGTTCGGGGGTTGGCGCAGGGGCTGAAGCATCTACACCGACGGCAAGACGACCAAGGGTGGTTCCATGATCACGCAACAAACGCGTGATTTCGCGGGTGTCCACACCAGTGATACCAGGGACGTTAAAGCGGCGACACCAAGAAGCGAGGGATTCGACTGCAGCATGGTGAGAAAATTTGTGAGCGACGTCTGCTACCACCACGGCACTGCACTGAATTCCCTCAGACTCCATGACGACTCCGACATCCTGTGAGTCAATGGGAGTTTTGTTGTTGGGAACCCCATAATTTCCGATGAGAGGAGTGGTGAAGACAAGGATCTGGCCCCGGTAGGAGGGATCAGTCATCGACTCGGTGTCTGTAAAATAAATGTCAATGGAGTTTGATCGCACCCAAAAAGAAAATACTAACAGGATGTGATTGAAGTTGAAAAGACGGTCTCTCCAAACATACTCTTTGGAGCTCCAAAAGATCGACCATGGAAGGCTTGACCAGTTTTAAGATGTAAGACGGCGGGTAGAGCGGTATTTGGGCCAGCATGGGTAGCAAAGCCACGAGCAAAAAGTTGGTTCCGGATCAGAGTGCGGGCAATCATGGTGGGTTATAATCTTTTTAGTGGGTTTCAAAGACTCAGTAGAGAGAAAACGAGATCAGAGATATAACTGCAGGATAATCAGAACGGGAAACGGGAAACGGATGGTGTACATACTCGTCGCGAGTGTTCTGAGTGAATGTCATGTACGAGCTGAAGGGCTCAGTAATCGCGAAAATTTGCGTCGAGTGAGGGGCGATGATACCGCTTATAGTCCGAGTCAGTGTTTGTGTTTGTTGTGGGCGGTGATTACAACCACGTGACTACCTAGCGGGTACTTCCGTTGTTCACTTATCTTCGCGACACAAACGGCCTGCATCGGTATTAACGTATTCGGGGAAAGCGACATGCGATGTCTCTGTAGAATTAGATGAAGAACGGGTCATGTACATTGTGTGTGGGGAAAAGCAAATCAAGAAACATGAAAATGCTGCGTTCGTGAAGGTCGTGTACAAACCGAGAAGCAAAGCCCAACGAGAGTCCGACTTTAGATCCTGGACAAGAGACTCTTCTTTTTCTTTTTTGTCTCCAACACTGAGGCCGCCCTTCGTCCTCGAGGGATATGTTCCGACCCACTAGCCTCGTCCGCATCCGAATAGGACGAGGAAGAAGAGGAAGCCTCATCAGCAAAACGTTTCCTTGGCCTCCCGTCAGTCAGGGACTTGTTGGTAGGCGCCGGTAGACTGGGAGAAAAGAGCGTCGCCTGAGAAGCCAACTGGGACAACGAACGATATCGAACAGGTTGCTCTCTCCTTTTCTTGGGCACCTTTGGTTCCTCTTCCGAATCCGTTGTCTTCTCCTTCTCTTTCCTATTCGCAATGAACGCCGTCGGCGCCGTATTGTTCTGGTACTGGGAATATGGGAAAGGTATCTGACTGGACGAGAAGTCGAACATTCGTTCTCTGCCTCGACGCCTCTGGGAGTATTTCCCACCTGGCCAACGATGGAGTGGGAGCGATGCGGGCATCCGATTGTTCCTTAGACCGCTTCGCTGGCGTTTTGGCTGCTTTACCAGTCCGAGCTCCGACTTTGGACCCAAGGTTCGGCAGCGT